>CM061140.1:47980609-48051286 GCA_030789695.1 Scilla litardierei | reverse complement strand
CGACGCTTTCAAATCTCGGGCCACCGCCAAGATGGAAAGGGTGGCGAGAGCGATAAAGGACCTCTTTACAGCCGACGGTGCGTCGTCTTCCTAAATTTTGGGAATCGTTACTTTTGTAAGACTGCTCCTCGCGAGCGAGTCATATGTAATTTTTTCAGAATTTAATGAAGGGAATTTTTGCAACAGACGTCGAGTGAGAGCGTTTACTTCCTCCCCCTGATTCCAGGTTGACACCCGGGAACCCTGTTGGACGGCCGACACGGCCCCGTCACCGAGGACGAGACTGGCGGGAGAATGACCTTCCGTATATGATCGCGATGAGTAATTGTGTGTACTGTGTAATTGTATACAGTTTAGCTCCGAGCGCACAACGGATTGTTAAATAACACCGTTGTGCGCGACGAGCAAAACTCGGTAATTGTAGAAAGCGTTGCTTAGCGCGAACAACTTTCATTTCTGTTGCAAGTTGTGCACGCTGAGCAATTATGTGGGATGATTAATTAGTGTCCAGGGGTAAATGGAAGCTGGTATAAACAAAAGTAGCACTTCTACTAAATAAAGGTCAACAGACGATTTCTCGTGAATATACAGAATAATCTTGTATGTATTACACATATGCTGTTCCCAAATAAAGATCCACTGACGTGCTGAGCGATGTGAGCATAATCGTTGGCCTCGATCAAAATTTCTAAACGCGCATAACGTTCACGCCGTTTGCCAGTTGTGCGCGCTGTGTAAATCTTAGTATATTACTTTTCACTAATTTTTCCCATTAAATTTCATTGTTGGAATTTGATTTAAGCAAGCATCAATGTATATATCACCAATCACAAGGTTGTAATGGGCTGCAAATGTATCACATTAAATGACATTGTATTAAGGTCTGTGTAATGGGCTGCAAATGTATCACATTAAATGACATTATATTGAGGTCTGAATTCCAACATACTACAACATTTATGCATTCCAATGAACATAACACTCCATCTCCGCCGTTCTCTTGTTCGCTGCATCTTCTGCTTTATACTTTTTTGACTCAAGGAACATCCTTTCAATCTCCTCCTGGGTCTACGTGGCACTTATCGTTAGTGATAGTGATCTTATTTTTCTGCACACATACTTTCCTCTGCAGAGGCATTCAAGATACCGTCGGCATCTATCTCAAGGCAAACCATGACACTTCGAACACCCTTGGTAGCAGGAGGGATACCAGCAAGTACAAACTCCCCTACGAAAAGAGAGAATAAAAAAGTAAATATAATTAGACTTAGGTAGAACAGTTGTTATCATCAAGCAGTTATGTATGCAATGATTCTGAACGGAACTTACGAAGGGTCAAAGAATTTTTGCAAGTTGGCATGGACGAGAATGAAGCTGTAATGATTGCAAGAACATCTTTGCCTTCATTTGAGGTTTGCAATGAAGAAGAACAGATCATGCGAAGAGGAGCAAAAGAACATCTTCGCCGCCATATAAAGGTGATGAATTCAATTTCTGCATCACGGCACTTGCCGCTAGTATATTGGCCATCTTTGTGTGCTGTAGACGACGCACTCATGAACAACAACAAAATTACAAATTTGAAGAAAAAAAATTGTATTAGAAGAATAAGAGATATCAGATAAAGGAACTATAATCACCTGGGGTAGTGGTTGATGAGGTCTGGTGGGTATGGAAACCATATACAGACGAGTTGGACTGACCAAGTACGAGGATGGAAACACCATAGAGTAACAGTTCGTGCTCGTGAATATATGGCAGATGGATACCAGCCAGACGTTGTTCCAACTAGTATCCGAGTGCGGTGGTGCGCGAAGAGAAAAATTGCTTGAAGGTAGACCTTTTTATACTCAACGCGCACAACGGCAAAAAAAACATCTGGTTTCGATTACCAAAAGAGAAAAATCTAAATACACCGATACTCTTGCGGTGCATGTCCAAGTTTTTCCAAAAAAAACATACAACATCATATCAGAAGACAGTAACTGTGACAAATCACAGTATAGTTAATATTTTTGCTTAGTGGACACAAAGGTCACTACTTTTGGACGCAGGGCGGGCTGATTAACTTTGAGCAATGGAATACAGTTTTGCTCATACGACAAGTTCTCATGCCGTGACCGTGTCTCCTGGGGATATTGCAGTTATGAGCAGCTCCAATAGAGATTCTTCACATTTTTGCACTGGTATGAAATGCAATAATGGCACTCGTAAGAAATTCTTCTGAGCATGGAAACAAATGAGGATGCACAGTTTCAGAGAAGATTGCGCAGTTTGAGAGCCGATACCTTGGTGGCACCTTCAGGCTGATGGCAATGTGAAGCATTCGAAAACATCGTGTGCTTCTTCTGAAGGAGCCAACACCATCGTTGATGATATCTGAAGTAGCAGACTCCATCTTTGATGCCCATATAAATGTGACGAATTCAATTTCAGCAACACGGCAATTGCCGCAAGTTTATTGGCTATCTTTGTGTGTCGGAGACGAAGCATTCAGTAGTAAGAACAAAAATTTAGCATGTAAAAGAAAATATAGTGTATAGGTATAACCATATAGAACACTATCATCGAGAGGAGTAGTGGTTGACGATGTCTAGAGGGAAGTGAATCACTTTATATAGACGAATTGGACTGGGTATGGTCCGCATGGATGAGGCTGAGACTACAGTTGGGTTACTGTGGGCTACAGAAATTGACGCTAACAAAATTGATTGCCTCTAAGAAAATTGCTCAAAGCGCAAAACGGGTAAAAATATGGCAGTGGTGCGAGTTGAGCAAATTATTTATGTTTATACAATATTACTCATAAATCCATTTATAGCGATGTGAACACCTCAAATCAAACAGCGTGACCCATGAGTATCAACACATAGGTATAAGTTGTCTTATTCTGGAAACAGTAAGATATGTGTTTCTTATCACTTAATAAATGTCTGTTCACCCATCAGTCTGAATATTATTTAATTCTCCCCCAATTTTGTGTTTTCTTTATTATTGGGATTTTTTATTGAACGTGGTGTGCGCTGAGGTAATTAATTATGGGAATTTTAGAAGAACGTTGTGCGCGCAGAGTAATTATTCGTACGACTATTTTGCTCAACGCGCACAGCTGGGTGTATTTTGATCCAATGTGCGCGCTGTATTATATATGCAAACTGTATACCTTTTTAAATACCCCGCACAATCCGCACTAAAACGCAAATTTAAACAAATCAAAGAAATGTGAATATTTTTGCTATCTTATTCTGTAAACTGTCGGATATGTGTTGTCTTATCACGTAAATGTCTATATACCCATCAATCAACTGCTCCGCATTATATTTGCATCAATTTTGATTTTTTATCTGGCATGTCAGTCTGAACATTAATTAATTCTCCACCCAATTATGTGTTTTCTTTATTATTGGGATTTTTTATTCAAAAAAGTGCGCGCTGAAGATATTAATTATGGGAATTTAGTATTGAACGTTGTGCGTTTATGGTAATTATTGGTTACGACCGTTTTTCTCAACGCGCACAGCCGGTTATATTTTGATCCGTTGTGCGCGCTGTATTATATGTCCAAAATGTATACAATTTAAAAACCCCGCACGGTGAGCACTAAAACTCAAATTTTAACAAATCAAAGAAATGTGAATATTTTTGCAGTCTTATTCTGTAAACTATCAGATATGTGTTGTCAAATCACTTAAATTTCCTTACACCCATCAATCAACTGCTGCCATTATATTTGCATCAATTTTGATTTTTTTTTCTTGCATGTCAGTATGAACAGTAATTAATCTACAAAAATTTTGTGTTTCTTCTTTATTATTGGGATTTTTTATTGAACGTTGTGCGCGCTGAAGTTATTAAATATGGGGATTTTGTAATGAATGTTGTGCGCGCAGAGTAAGTATTCATTACGACCATTATGCTGAACGCAGACAGCTGTGTATATTTTGTTCCGTTGTGCCCGCTGTATTATATATTCTAAATGTATACCTTTTTATATACCTCGCACTAAGGGACAAATTTAAACAATTCAAAGAAATGTATATCTTTTTGCTGTCTTATTCTGCAAACAGTCGGATATGTGTTGTCTTATCAATTAAATGTATTGAACGTTGTGCGCGCTGATGTAATAAATTATGGGAATTATGGGAATTAAATGTATTGAACGTTGTACGCGCAGAGGAATTATTCGTTACGACCGTTTTGCTCAACGCGCACAGCCGTGTGTATTTTGATCCGTTGTGCGCGCTGTATTATATTTTCTCTTTTATAAATGTATACCTTTTTATATACCCCGCACTAAGGATCAAATTTTAACAAATCAAAGAAATGTAGATATTTTTGCTGTCTTATTCTGAATACGGTCTGATATGTGTTGTCTTATCACTTAAATGTCTTTACACCATTAATCAACTGTTGCGCATCACATTTGCTTCAATGGTAATTTTTTTTAACTGGCATGTCAGTCTGAAGTGACTCTGAACATTAATTAATTCTCTCCCAATTTTGTTTTCTTCTTTATTATTGGGATTTTATATTGAACGGTGTGCGCGCTGAAGTTATTAATTATGGGGATTTTGTATTGAACGTTGTGGGCGCAGAGTAATTATTCGTAACGTCCACTTTGCTCAACGCGCACATCGTGGTGTATTTTGAGCCGTTGTGCGCGCTGTATCATATATCCAAAATGTATTTTTTTAAACAAATCAAAGAAATGTAGCTATTTTTGATGTCCTATTATGTAAACAGTAGGATATGTGTTGTCTTATCACTTAAATGTCTTTACACCCATCATTCAACTGCTGCGCATCAAATTTGCTTAAATTTTGATTTTTAAAATAATGTCAGACTGAACATTATTTAATTCTCGCCCGATTTTGTGTTTCTTTTATATTTTGGGATTTTTTATTTAACGTTTTACGCGCAGAGCAATTATTCGTTACGAACGTTTGGCGTGTAATTTGATCAGTGCTCGCAACCTTACCTTATGTTGCCCATATGACGGGATGATTAACTGTGGGTAATGGAGCATGTAATACAGTTTTGCTCAGCACGTACAAAGGTCATGGCATCTGACTGTTGTGTGCGATGGTCTATTGTGTTTAATTGCATACGGTTTGGCTCTGCGAGCAAAAGGGTCACATCTACGTCCAGTTGTGTGATTTGAGTAATGGTTGATAACAAGATACTGTTTTGCTCATCGCGCACAGCGGTCGAACAAATCGATACGAACGTTGTGCATGATAGTAACTGTGTGCACACGTAAATAGTTTATCACAACATATAGCATGAGCCTGTTGTGTGCCTTGGGGAATTTATAGTTCGGTGAACAGTGTTTGATCAGAATATCTATGTCGTACATTGATTCAAGCATCAATGTATATATGACCTTATATCAATTTTGTATTGTCCTGTAATTGTATCAAATTAAATGACATAGTATTAAGGTCTGAATTCTAACAAACTACAGCATTATGCATTATAATGTACATAATGCATAAATGTTATTTATAGTTCGGTAAACAATTTTGCTCAGTAATATCAACGTCGGACATATATATCACCTATATCATTTTTGTATTGTCCTACAATTGTATCAAATAAAATGACATTGTATTAGGGTCTGAATTCCAAAATACTACAACATTTATGCATTATTCTGTACATTACACAACAAAGTTGAAACTACAGCTAAACATTTTGCAACTTCACAGTTTGGAACTGGTATGAAATTCAATCAGGGGAATATCTTAATGGTACATTGAATCCCACTATGAAAAACTGTTCACAGTGACAGAATCATGCTGAACAGCTCAAGCAAGATGGCATTTATGATCAGCTCCAATAGCACGCACCATCATCACTAGCATCCAGATCGTCCATAACGGTATAAGTAGCCACTCCTTTAACGAAGTTGGCTGATCTGGATTCTTCAGCGCATGCCACTGTATGCATTGAAGAAGCATCAATTATGAACGATAAAAAACAGATTTAAGTAAAAAATAGGGTATAAAGACATGCAACTTTACGTTTAGGCACTGATATAAAAATATATCACGGTTGCTTCTTCTCGGAAGAATTCCGCTGCTGTAGTAGAACATATGAAGGAGCAAATAACATCTTCCAGTACACGTCAATTGCCGGTAGTACATTGTTCATCTTTGTGTGTTGAAGACGAAGCAGTGATGAACAACGGGAAATATTTAGCATTGTGAAGAAAAAATAGTGTATGAAGTAGAAACAGATAGAATCAGTGGTTGACAAGGTCTAGTGGGAAGAGAGGCTATTTATAGACGAATTGATTTCCCAGGATCAAATCCTAGCCACTCTTTATCTTGTCCTAGTCAGCCCTAGAATTCAAAAAACGTATACCTTTTTTTATACCTCGCACTAAGTGACAAATTTAAACAAATCAAAGAAATGTATATCTTTTTGCTGTCTTATTCCGCAAACAGTCGAATATGTGTTGCAATTAAATGTATTGAACGTTGTGCGCGCTGATGTAATAAATTATGGGAATTATGGGAATTAAATGTATTGAACGTTGTGCGCGCAGAGGAATTATTCGTTACGACCTTTTTGCTCAACGCGCACAGCCGGGTGTATTTTGATCCGTTGTGCGCGCTGTATTATATTTTCTCTTTTATAAATGTATACCTTTTTATATACCCCGTACTAAGGATCAAATTTTAACAAATCAAAGAAATGTAGATATTTTTGCTGTCTTATTCTGAATACGGTCTGATATGTGTTGTCTTATCACTTAAATGTCTTTACACCATCAATCAACTGTTGCGCATCACATTTGCTTCAATGGTAATTTTTTTTAACTGGCCTGTCAGTCTGAAGTGACTCTGAACATTAATTAATTCTCCCCCAATTTTGTTTTCTTCTTTATTATTGGGATTTTATATTGAACGGTGTGCGCGCTGAAGTTATTAATTATGTGGATTTTGTATTGAACGTTGTGGGCGCAGAGTAATTATTCGTAACGTCCACTTTGCTCAACGCGCACAGCTGGGTGTATTTTGATCCGTTGTGCGCGCTGTATTATATAACCAAAATGTATTTTTTTTAAACAAATCAAAGAAATGTAGCTATTTTTGATGTCCTATTATGTAAACAGTAGGATATGTGTTGTCTTATCACTTAAATGTCTTTACACCCATCATTCAACTGCTGCGCATCAAATTTGCTTAAATTTTGATTTTTTAAATAATGTCAGACTGAACATTATTTAATTCTCGCCCGATTTTGTGTTTCTTTTATATTTTGGGATTTTTTATTAACGTTTTGCGCGCAGAGCAATTATTCGTTACGACCGTTTTGCTCAACGCGCCCAGGTGGGGGTAATTTGATCAGTGCTCGCAACCTTACCTTATGTTGCCCATATGACTGGATGATTAACTGTGGGTAATGGAGCATGTAATACAGTTTTGCTCAGCACGCACAAAGGTCATGGCATCTGACTGTTGTGTGCGATGGTCTATTGTGTTTAATTGCATACAGTTTGGCTCTGCGAGCAAAAGGGTCACATCTACGTCCAGTTGTGTGTTTTGAGTAATGGTTGATAACAAGATACTGTTTTGCTCATCGCGCACAACGGTCAAACATATCGATACGAACGTTGTGCATGCTAGTAACTGTGTGCACACGTAAATAGTTTATCACAACATATAGCATGAGCCTTTTGAGCGCCCTGGGGAATTTATAGTTTGGTGAACAGTGTTTGATCAGAATATCTATGTCGGACATTGATTCAAGTAAGCATCAATGTATATATCACCTTATATCAATTTTGTATTGTCCTGTAATTGTATCAAATTAAATGACATAGTATTAAGGTCTGAATTCTAACAAACTACAGCATTATGCATTATAATGTACATAATGCATAAATGTTATTTATAGTTCGGTAAACAATTTTGCTCAGTAATATCAACGTCGGACATATATATCACCTATATCATTTTTGTATTAGGGTCTGAATTCCAAAATACTACAACATTTATGCATTATTCTGTACATTACACAACAAAGTTGAAACTACAGCTAAACATTTTGCAACTTCACAGTTTGGAACTGGTATGAAATTCAATCACGGGAATATCCTAATGGTACATTGAATCCCACTACGCAAAACTGTTCACAGTGACAGAGTCATGCTGAACAGCTCAAGCAAGATGGCATTTATGATCAGCTCCAATAGCACGCACCATCATCACTAGCATCCAGATCGTCCATAACGGTATAAGTAGCCACTCCTTTAACGAAGTTGGCTGATCTGGATTCTTCAGCGCATGCCACTGTATGCGTTGAAGAAGCATCAATTATGAACGATAAAAAGCAGATTTAAGTAAAAAAATAGGGTATAAAGACATGCAACTTTACGTTTAGGGACTGATATAAAAATATATCACGGTTGCTTCTTCTCGGAAGAATCCGCTGCTGTAGTAGAACATATGAAGGAGCAAATAACATCTTCCAGTACACGTCAATTGCCGGTAGTATATTGTTCATCTTTGTGTGTTGAAGACGAAGCAGTGATGAACAACGGGAAATATTTAGCATTGTGAAGAAAAAATAGTGTATGAAGTAGAAACAGATAGAATCAGTTAGAATACTATCATTAAGAAGTGGAGTGGTTGACAAGGTCTAGTGGGAAGAGAGGCTATTTATAGACGAATTGGACTGGCCCATTGATGAGGACGATAGACTACAGTAGAGTCACTGTGCGTGATATTGTATTGGACATAAAGACGAGTGAATCTACAACATACTGTTTCAGCCAGATGATGTTCCCAAGAAGGTTTGGACTTTACGGTGCGCGTTGAGCAAACTTGAAGGCCAATAACAAAATTGCTCAACGCGCACAACGGGGAAAATAATGGATGTTGTGCAAGATGAGCAAATTATTTATGTTTGTACAATATTACTCAAGGCACTTTTAATTATTTAATTTGTTGTTCCGCTAAATTGTTTTACACTAAATTTTTTATTTTGTTTAATTTAATGGATCATGCTTCTACATAATCTTTCCCAAAGCACTTTTTATTTCAAAGTTTAGGTTTCCAAGGCATTTCCCCTCTAAATTTAATCTTCATAATCTTTCCCAAGGCACTTCTAATTTCAAAGTTTAGGTTCCCAAGGCACGTCCCCCTCCAAATATAATCTCCACAATCTTTCCAAAGACACTTCTAATTTCAAAGTTTTGGTTTCCAAGACACTTTTCCCACTAAAATTTAAGTTTTCCAACATAAAATTTCCATAAAATCCAATCTCAGCCATTGATTTCCCAGGATCAAATCCTAGCCACTGTTTATCTTGTCCTAGTCAGCCCTAGAATTCAAAAAAACGAGTTTGGCTCCGCGCGCAAAAAGGTCACAAATACGTGCAGTTGTGTGAACTGAGTAATTGTGGATAATCAGATACGGGTATGCTCACAGCCTGCACATCGGTCAAACACATTAAGTGACCGTTGTGCGCGCTGAGTAATTATGTGCAAACGTAAATGTTTTATCACAACGTATATAAGGACGGTCACAATTTATGCCCGTTGTGCTCGCTGGGTAAATCATATAACGGTAAAAAGTTTTTACATAGGTAATTTCAATTTCAGACATTGATTCAAGTAAGCATCGATGTATATATCACATATATCAATTTCGTAATGTCATGCAATTGTATCAAATTAAATGACAGTGTATGAAGGTCTGAAATCTATCATACTACAACATTTATACGTTACACTGTACATACCACAACAAATTTGAAACTACATTTCGTACATAATGACATAAAACACCAAAGAATATCTACCCACAAACACTCTTCTCCGTCGATGATCAAAAATACAATATAAGACAAGAGAAAGGCTTGTGCGCCAAAGGCCCGACCAACTCAAAAACCTGGAGGCGGAGGCGGAGGCGGAGGCGGAGGTGGTGATGGTGGGGCAACAGTACGGATGTCTCTAGGAGAGGGCACCAGAGTCTCCATCTTCTCTTATATGTTCGACATTATGAGCATCATAGTGTCGAAGTCGCTACGCAGAAGTGAGATCGCCAGATTGGTGTTGGAGAGATGGGTTTCAATTTCTCCTAATCTACGAGTAAAGTTCACCGGCTGATGGGAGGATGATGAAGCAGCAGATGCGGGGCTTACATTGCCTATGAGTATATCCTTAAGCTGACGTTGTTCATCTGTAAGTACAGAGACAGACGTAGTAAGCTCCTCGAGTTTGCTACGGAGGTTGTGCAAAACAGAGTCCTGACGGCGAGACATCCCATCCATAGAGAGGATGCCGTTACTGTTGTCCTCGAGTGGGGCTTTTTCAGCCGGAGATGGAACTGATGAACCTGCATGTAAAGGAGGAAAACCAGTAGGAGGCAACAGCACATTGTGTTCACCTTGAGTTGGACCAAGCGAAAGCGAATCACGCAGAATGGGTCTATAGGCCGGGAACGATGAGGGAAGGGGATCATCGTGTTCAGGTGACGGTGAATCATCATCACTAACTCCCCAAGGGTCAGAAAAAGTCGACTCACGAGATCATTTTGGCGGCATGAAGAAACCCGAGTACGAAATGAGAGAGTGTTGAGATGAAGAAGAAAACGGAACGACAGACCAAAGGAAAGAGGAATGAAATTTTCCGCGAAACCCCTCGTCTACTGACTCCACATATATATAATGATTGGTTATTTTAATCTCAGCCGCTGGATTACATATGGAAGTGGAACTGACTAAAACGATCTCATCAGACGGCTGGGGTAAAGCATCCGTTCGGATGGGCAAAAAAAATCGTAATGAAGGGCTTACACGGAAACCGAGGTTCTACTTGACTCATTCTCCAGTTACCATACATGAACATTGTTGAGAAGAAAGCAGAATCATTTACTGTCATCATTACGTACCTCCGAAATAATATTGTACGAGATGGCTGTTGTACTTTCATCATTACGTGGCATACCGATTGCGTCTCGCAACCGATCTATAAATATCTATTGTTTAGTAGCCACTGCACGTTCAGGAGTGATGTGCATTCAAACGGAAAGCAAATGCCCATGAGGTGCATGACCGGTGCCCCGCTTGCGGCGCGGCGGCGCGGTGTCGTTTACCGCAAGTTTCACGGTTAGTGTAGGGTGCGGGAATATCGAACTCAGGGAGGCGAGGTTGTGCTTGGGTCAGATAGGACCTAAATCACCCCGAGGGGCGAGCTAGCCCGAATCGGTGAATGGTTGTCACGAAAGGAAATAAAAGGGTATGAACGACAAGAGAGAAAACCCGGGACTTTGGTTTCCAACCCGACGAGAGACTCTCGCCGATACGGCCTACGGGTATGGATAGCGATCGGGATTAGGGTCTAATGGTGAGACGTTACCTCTGAAAGTGGTACCGGCGTCCCATGGGCCCGATATTCCGGTCGGTGCCCAGGATGATACACCGGACTTCCCGGATTCGATCAGTGGGCACTCCCGTGTCCATTAACACTGATCGATCCCGGGAGCACTAAGCCTGCAACGATATCTCCCAACGTCTCATCCTGCCGCTCCCGCGTGCTAGGATTCGGCGTCTACGCTAAGGGTGTGAGCTATGGCTAGGGAGTCAACCGCCAAGTTTATTCCCCCTTGGCCCAACGGTCAAAGGCGGTCTTTTTCCCGCCGATGACAATGAAACACCCCGCGTAACCGTTATATTCCTACTCCCTATCGATTTCCTAACCCTATGGACGCATCGGGAAGAGCCCCCGAAGGGGTTTCCACCAAAATCCCAGATTTGGGAACTACTCACAAAAATTCATGAAAAAGCGATCTAAATGAAATTTAACCGTTGGAATCATAATCGGACAATTGCAATGCGGAAGTAATAGAGTAATAAAGACAATACCAAAATTTTAGAAAGATCTGAAAACTTACAAAAGAGTAACAATTACAGCCGTCACAAGGAAATAAAACAGTAGAAAAAAGAACAGCTCCAGTTTCTGGAACCCTAGGGGTTCTATTTATAGACCTTCGCATCAACCGATCGGTTGACAAGTCAACCGATCGGTTGATCCGTTACAAATTAATAACAGAAAACGGCGAGCTTTCACCCGATCACATGAACCGGTCGGGTGAGTTCTTGAGTGACCGGTTGGATCTTGGAGCAGTCGGGTGAATCGATCGGTTCGACGTCCGTGTCTTCAGCTCTTCTTTTTCAGCTACAGATGAACCGATCGGGTGAGAGTCACCCGATCGGTTGGCGTTTGCTTCGAGAAAACAGAGAACAGCCCCCGCTGAACCGTTCTGTGAACCGGTCGGGTGACTTCTTTGTGAGCTGCGGCAGAGACCAGGTGGTGCACGCGTGCATCACCCGATCGGTTGGAGATGACCAACCGATCGGGTGAGGGGCTGAAAGATGAATTCTTTGGCGTTTGACCCCATGGATCACGCGTGACTTCTCCCGTTGCTCCGGGGACTTGGGATATCATCGTTAAACGTCCCCTACGTGGTCAATCCCCTGCAATCATGGATAAACAAAGAAAAGTGAAAGAAAACGGGAAAATACACGAAAACGAATAAGAGACGGCGGAAAAACATGGAGAAACACAAAAGAAAACGTGTGTGAATATATGAAATATAAACGCACGTCAGTGCACGTATATCGTTCCAGCCTAGAGCCGCCGTTTGGCACCCGATCTATTACCTCGGCCTCCACCTTTACGGCAGTAGTCCTCTCTATTGACAGGGATTCATGAGTAATAGGCGGGAACTGATATAATGGAGCCGGTGCAAAGGCAGGAGCGATGTGTATTCAAACGGAACGTAAATGCCCATGAGGTGCACGTATATCGGTCGAGCCTAGAGCCGCCGTTTGGCACCCGATCTATTACCTCGGCCTCCACCTTTACGGCAGTAGTCCTCTCTATTGACATGGATTCATGAGTAACAGGCGGGAACTGATATAATGGAGCCGGTGCAAAGGCAAGAGCGATGTGTATTCAAACAGAACGTGAATGCCCATGAGGTGCACGTATATCGGTCGAGCCTAGAGCCGCCGATTGGCACCTGATCTATTACCTCGGCCTCCACCTTTACGGCAGTAGTCCTCTCTATTGACAGGGATTCATGAGTAACAGGCGGGAACTGATATAATGGAGCCGGTGCAAAGGCAGGAGCGATGTGTATTCAAACGGAACGTGAATGCCCATAAGGTGCACGTATATCGGTCGAGCCTAGAGCCGCCGTTTGGCACCCGATCTATTACCTCGGCCTCCACCTTTACAGCAGTAGTCCTCTCTATTGACAGTGATTCATGAGTAACAGGCGGGAACTGATATAATGGAGCCGGTGCAAAGGCAGGAGCGATGTGCATTCAAACGGAACGTGAATGCCCATGAGGTGCACGTATATCGGTCGAGCCTAGAGCCGCCGATTGGCACCCGATCTATTACCTCGGCCTCCACCTTTACGCCAGTAGTCCTCTCTATTGACAGGGATTCATGAGTAACAGGCGGGAACTGATATAATAGAGCCGGTGCAAAGGCAGGAGCGATGTGCATTCAAACGGAACGTGAATGCCCATGAGGTGCACGTATATCGGGCCAGCCTAGAGCCGCCGATTGGCACCCGATCTATTACCTCGGCCTCCACCTTTACGGCAGTAGTCCTCTCTATTGACAGGGATTCATGAGTAACAGGCGGGAACTGATATAATGGAGCCGGTGCAAAGGCAAGAGCGATGTGTATTCAAACGGAACGTGAATGCCCATGAGGTGCACATATATCGGTCGAGCCTAGAGCCGCCGTTTGGCACCCGATCTATTACCTCGGCCTCCACCTTTACGGCAGTAGTCCTCTCTATTGACAGGGATTCATGAGTAACATGCGGGAACTGATATAATGGAGCCGGTGCAAAGACAGGAGCGATGTGTATTCAAACGGAACGTGAATGCCCATGAGGTGCACGTATATCGGTCGAGCCTAGAGCCGCCGTTTGGCACCCGATCTATTACCTCGGCTTCCACCTTTACGGCAGTAGTCCTCTCTATTGACAGGGATTCATGAGTAACAGGCGGGAACTGATATAATGGAGCCGGTGCAAAGGCAGGAGCGATGTGTATTCAAACGAAACGTGAATGCCCATGAGGTGCACGTATATCGGTCGAGCCTAGAGCCGCCGTTTGGCACCCGATCTATTACCTCGGCCTCCACCTTTACGGCAGTAGTCCTCTCTATTGACAGGGATTCATGAGTAACAGGCGGGAACTGATATAATGGAGCCTGTGCAAAGGCAGGAGCGATATGCATTCAAACGGAACGTGAATGCCCATGAGGTGCACGTATATCGGTCGAGCCTAGAGCCGCCGATTGGCACCCGATCTATTACCTCGGCCTCCACCTTTACGGCAGTAGTCCTCTCTATTGACAGGGATTCATGAGTAACAGGCGGGAACTGATATAATGGAGCCGGTGCAAAGGCAGGAGCGATGTGCATTCAAACGGAACGTGAATGCCCATGAGGTGCATGTATATCGGTCCAGCCTAGAGCCGCCGATTGGCACCCGATCTATTACCTCGGCCTCCACCTTTACGGCAGTAGTCCTCTCTATTGACATGGATTCATGAGTAACAGGCGGGAACTGATATAATGGAGCCGGTGCAAAGGCAGGAGCGATGTGCATTCAAATGGAACGTGAATGCCCATGAGGTACACGTATATCGGTCGAGCCTAGAGCCGCCGTTTGGCACCCGATCTATTACCTCGGCCTCCACCTTTATGGCAGTAGTCCTCTCTATTGACAGGGATTCATGAGTAACAGGCGGGAACTGATATAATGGAGCCGGTGCAAAGGCAGGAGCAATGTGTATTCAAACGAAACGTGAATGCCCATGAGGTGCACGTATATCGGTCGAGCCTAGAGCCGCCGTTTGGCACCCGATCTATTACCTCGGCCTCCACCTTTACGGCAGTAGTCCTCTCTATTAACAGGGATTCATGAGTAACAGGCGGGAACTGATATAATGGAGCCGGTGCAAAGGCAGGAGTGATGTGTATTCAAACGGAACGTGAATGCCCATGAGGTGCACGTATATCGGTCGAGCCTAGAGCCGCCGTTTGGCATCTGATCTATTACCTCGGCCTCCACCTTTACGGCAGTAGTCCTCTCTATTGACAGGGATTCATGAGTAACAGGCGGGAACTGATATAATGGAGCCGGTGCAAAGGCAGGAGCGATGTGTATTCAAACGGAACGTGAATGCCCATGAGGTGCACGTATATCGGTCGAGCCTAGAGCCGCCGTTTGGCACCTGATCTATTACCTCAGCCTCCACCTTTACGGTAGTAGTCCTCTCTATTGACAGGGATTCATGAGTAACAGGCGGGAACTGATATAATGGAGCCGGTGCAAAGGCAGGAGCGATGTGTATTCAAACGGAACGTGAATGCCCATGAGGTGCACGTATATCTGTCGAGCCTAGAGCCGCCGTTTGGCACCTGATCTATTACCTCGGCCTCCACCTTTACGTCAGTCGTCCTCTCTATTGACATGGATTCATGAGTAACAGGCGGGAACTGATATAATGGAGCCGGTGCAAAGGCAGGAGCGATGTGTATTCAAACGAAACGTGATCGTCAAGGTAATAGGTGCAGTCAAGAGAAAGGGATTTCTCCTCTCTTCCAAGAGAGTCTTCAACACACAACACACTTCTCCTTCAAGTTCTACTTCAAGGCATATGAGATTGTAAGTGTTGCTTTCATAATTTCATAACTTTCGTTATTTTGTTTTTGTGCTAGGTTTGCGAGAGCGGTTTGCTTACTCCCAAGTTGTATGAGTGAAGGACATCGATTGTATTCGATTTCACTTGTAGGGTTGCTACAAGTGGGTTTAAAGGCAACCTCAAGTTAGTGTTCTAACTTGAGTATCCGGAGGTATCCGGGTGGAAGGGACGTAGGATAACCGGGAACAAGGCGGGAAGTTACTTGGGTAATCCAACACTTGAAACATAATTGCGTTTGCATTTGTTTATTATTTGGGTTTAATTTTAATTCCGCACTATATTTGTTGATCATATATCATATATATGTGTGAATTTTGTGATATGGTCTCCATGTATGCTATATCTATATGTGTTGTGATTTGAGACGTTAAGTTTCCTTCGTGTATCTCAATGTTGATATTGGACTTTCGTTCCTCTTATCACCTAAGTTTATAATGTGGTTTTATGATTTTTTGGATTTTATATATATTTAGATTCTTATTTGGCACGATTGTTGTTATTTTACTGCCGCCTTTTGGATAATGCCATAGGGGGATCGAAATAAACAAACAGAATCGTAATGAATGTTCTAGGTATGGTCTAATAAACAGACATACAAAAACTGGATGTAGGTTGCTACACTAGATTGGACAGCCCGGAGTCCAAGCTGTTTTTCTCAAGTTTTTCACGTAAGTCACCCATAATGCAGGAATTAATGTAGCAGATCGACCGTAGTTGCCTGAGAGCCGTTGAATCCGCCCAGTTTGGGACGGTGAGTCGCCTGAGGCGAGGAAGCTACGCCCCCTCCAGCGAAGTGCAAGTGAACTGCGATTCAATTAGACCATCGGGAGCGATGTGCATTCAAACGGAACGTGAATGGTATATCGGTCCAGCCTAGAGCCGTCGATTGGCACCTGATCTATTACCTCGGCCTCCACCTTTACGGCAGTAGTCCTCTCTATTGACAGGGATTCATGAGTAACAGGCGGGAACTGATATAATGGAGCCGGTGCAAAGGCAGGAGCGATGTCCATTCAAACGAAACGTGAATGCCCATGAGGTGCACGTATATCGGTCCAGCCTAGAGCCGCCGATTAGCACCCGATCTATTACCTCGGCCTCCACCTTTACGGCAGTAGTCCTCTCTATTGACAGGGATTCATGAGTAACAGGCGGGAACTGATATAATAGAGCCGGTGCAAAGGCAGGAGCGATGTGCATTCAAATGGAACGTGAATGTCCATGAGGTGCACGTATATCGGTCCAGCCTAGAGCCGCCGATTGGCACCCGATCTATTACCTCGGCCTCTACGTTTACGGCAGTAGTCCTCTCTATTGACAGGGATTCCTGAGTAACAGGCGGGAACTGATATAATGGAGCTGGTGCAAAGGCATGAGCGATGTGTATTCAAACGGAACGTGAATGCCCATGAGGTGCACGTATATCGTTCCAGCCTAGAGCCGCCGATTGGCACCCGATCTATTACCTCGGCCTCCACCTTTACGGCAGTAGTCCTCTCTATTGACAGGGATTCCTGAGTAACAGGCGGGAACTGATATAATGGAGCCGGTGCAAAGGCATGAGCGATGTGTATTCAAACGGAACGTGAATGCCCATGAGGTGCACGTATATCGGTCGAGCCTAGAGCCGCCGATTGGCACCCGATCTATTACCTCGGCCTCCACCTTTACGGCAGTAGTCCTCTCTATTGACAGGGATTCCTGAGTAACAGACGGGAACTGATATAATGGAGCCGGTGCAAAGGCAGGAGCGATGTGTATTCAAACGGAACGTGAATGACCATGAGGTGCACGTATATCGTTCCAGCCTAGAGCCGCCGTTTGGCACCCGATCTATTACCTCGGCCTCCACCTTTATGGCAGTAGTCCTCTCTATTGACAGGGATTCATGAGTAACAGGCGGGAACTGATATAATGGAGCCGGTGCAAAGGCAGGAGCGATGTGCATTCAAACGGAACGTGAATGCCCATGAGGTGCACGTATATCGGTCCAGCCTAGAGCCACCGATTGGCACCCGATCTATTACCTCGGCCTCCACCTTTACGGCAGTAGTCCTCTCTATTGACAGGGATTCATGAGTAACATGCGGGAACAGATATACTGGAGCCGGTGCAAAGGCAGGAGCGATGTGCATTCAAACGGAACGAGAATGCCCATGAGGTGCACGTATATAAGTCCAGCCTAGAGCCGCCGATTGGCACCCGATCTATTACCTCGGCCTCCACCTTTACGGTAGTAGTCCTCTCTATTGACAGGGATTCATGAGTAACAGGCGGGAACTGATATAATGGAGCCGGTGCAAAGGCATGAGCGATGTGCATTCAAATGGAACGTGAATGCCCATGAGGTGCACGTATATCGGTCCAGCCTAGCGCCGCCGATTGGCACCCGATCTATTACCTCGGCCTCCACCTTTACGGCAGTAGTCCTCTCTATTGACAGGGATTCCTGAGTAACAGGCGGGAACTGATATAATGGAGCCGGTGTAAAGGCAGGAGCGATGTGTATTCAAACGGAATGTGAATGCCCATGAGGTGCACGTATATCGTTCCAGCCTAGAGCCACCGATTGGCACCCGATCTATTATTTCGGCCTCCACCTTTACGGCAGTAGTCCTCTCTATTGACAGGGATTCCTGAGTAACAGGCGGGAACTGATATAATGGAGCCGGTGCAAAGGCAGGAGCGATGTGTATTCAAACGGAACGTGAATGCCCATGAGGTGCACGTATATCGGCCGAGCCTAGAGCCGCCGATTGGCACCTGATCTATTACCTCGGTCTCCACCTTTACGGTAGTAGTTCTCTCTATTGACAGGGATTCATGAGTAACAGGCGGGAACTGATATAATGGAGCCGGTGCAAAGGCAGGAGCGATGTCTATTCAAACGAAACGTGAATGCCCATGAGGTGCACGTATATCGTTCCAGCCTAGAGCCGCCAATTGGCACCAGATCTATTACCTCGGCCTCCACCTTTACGGCAGTAGTCCTCTCTATTGACAGGGATTCCTGAGTAACAGGCGGGAACTGATATAATGGAGCCGGTGCAAAGGCAGGAGCGATGTGCATTCAACCGGAACGTGAATGCCCATGAGCTGCACGTATATCGGTCGAGCCTAGAGCCACCGTTTGACACCCGATCTATTACCTCGGCCTCCACCTTTACGGCAGTAGTCCTCTCTATTGACAGAGATTCCTGAGTAACAGGCGGGAACTGATATAATGGAGCCGGTGCAAAGGCAGGAGCGATGTGTATTCAAACGGAACGTGAATGCCCATGAGGTGCACGTATATCGTTCCAGCCTAGAGCCGCCGATTGGCACCCGATCTATTACCTCGGCCTCCACCTTTACGGCAGTAGTCCTCTCTATTGACAGGGATTCATGAGTAACAGGCGTGAACTGATATAATGGAGCCGGTGCAAAGGCAGGAGCGATGTGTATTCAAACAGAACGTGAATGCCCATGAGGTGCACGTATATCATTCCAGCCTAGAGCCACCGATTGGCACCCGATCTATTACCTCGGCCTCCACCTTTACGGCAGTAGTCCTCTCTATTGACATGGATTCATGAGTAACAGGCGGGAACTGATATAATGGAGCCGGTGCAAAGGCAGGAGCGATGTGCATTCAAACGGAACGTGAATGGTATATCGGTCCAGCCTAGAGCCGTCGATTGGCACCTGATCTATTACCTCGGCCTCCACCTTTACGGCAGTAGTCCTCTCTATTGACAGGGATTCATGAGTAACAGGCGGGAACTGATATAATGGAGCCGGTGCAAAGGCAGGAGCGATGTGCATTCAAACGAAACGTGAATGCCCATGAGGTGCATGTATATCGGTCCAGCCTAGAGCCGCCGATTAGCACCCGATCTATTACCTCGGCCTCCACCTTTACGGCAGTAGTCCTTTCTATTGACAGGGATTCATGAGTAACAGGCGGGAACTGATATAATAGAGCCGGTGCAAAGGCAGGAGCGATGTGCATTCAAATGGAACGTGAATGTCCATGAGGTGCACGTATATCGGTCCAGCCTAGAGCCGCCGATTGGCACCCGATCTATTACCTCGGCCTCTACGTTTACGGCAGTAGTCCTCTCTATTGACAGGGATTCCTGAGTAACAGGCGGGAACTGATATAATGGTGCTGGTGCAAAGGCATGAGCGATGTGTATTCAAACGGAACGTGAATGCCCATGAGGTGCACGTATATCATTCCAGCCAAGAGCCGCCGATTGGCACCCGATCTATTACCTCAGCCTCCACCTTTACGGCAGTAGTCCTCTCTATTGACAGGGATTCCTGAGTAACAGGCGGGAACTGATATAATGGAGCCGGTGCAAAGGCATGAGCGATGTGTATTCAAACGGAACGTGAATGCCCATGAGGTGCACGTATATCGGTCGAGCCTAGAGCCGCCGATTGGCACCCGATCTATTACCTCGGCCTCCACCTTTACGGCAGTAGTCCTCTCTATTGACAGCGATTCCTGAGTAACAGACGGGAACTGATATAATGGAGCCGGTGCAAAGGCAGGAGCGATGTGTATTCAAACGGAACGTGAATGACCATGAGGTGCACGTATATCGTTCCAGCCTAGAGCCGCCGATTGGCACCCGATCTATTACCTCGGCCTCCACCTTTACGGCAGTAGTCCTCTCTATTGACAGGGATTCATGAGTAACAGGCGGGAACTGATATAATGGAGCCGGTGCAAAGGCAGGAGCGATGTGCATTCAAATGGAACGTGAATGTCCAAGAGGTGCACGTATATCGGTCCAGCCTAGAGCCGCCGATTGGCACCCGATCTATTACCTCGGCCTCCACCTTTACGGCAGTAGTCCTCTCTATTGACAGGGATTCCTGAGTAACAGGCGGGAACTGATATAATGGAGCTGGTGCAAAGGCAGGAGCGATGTGTATTCAAACGGAACGTGAATGCCCATGAGGTGCACGTATATCGTTCCAGCCTAGAGCCGCCGATTGGCACCCGATCTATTACCTCGGCCTCCACCTTTACGGCAGTAGTCATCTCTATGGACAGGGATTCATGAGTAACAGGCGGGAACTGATATAATGGAGCCGGTGCAAAGGCAGGAGCGATGTGTATTCAAACGGAACGTGAATGCCCATGAGGTGCACGTATGTCGTTCCAGCCTAGAGCCGCCGTTTGGCACCCGATCTATTACCTCGGCCTCCACCTTTACGGCAGTAGTCCTCTCTATTGACAGGGGTTCCTGAGTAACAGGCGGGAACTGATATAATGGAGCCGGTGCAAAGGCAGGAGCGATGTGTATTCAAACGGAATGTGAATGCCCATGAGGTGCACGTATATCGTTCCAGCCTAGAGCCGCCGATTGGCACCCGATCTATTACCTCGGCCTCCACCTTTACGGCAGTAGTCCTCTCTATTGACAGGGATTCATGAGTAACAGGCGGGAACTGATATAATGGAGCCGGTGCAAAGGCAGGAGCGATGTGTATTCAAGCG
This sequence comes from Scilla litardierei, assembly GCA_030789695.1. Taxonomy (NCBI): domain Eukaryota; kingdom Viridiplantae; phylum Streptophyta; class Magnoliopsida; order Asparagales; family Asparagaceae; genus Scilla; species Scilla litardierei. The sequence continues at coordinate 48,030,040 of CM061140.1, read as the reverse complement.
GAACGTGAATGACCATGAGGTGCACTTATATCGTTCCAGCCTAGAGCCACCGATTGGCACCCGATCTATTACCTCGGCCTCCACCTTTACGGCAGTAGTCCTCTCTATTGACAGGGATTCATGAGTAACAGGCGTGAACTGATATAATGGAGCCGGTGCAAAGGCAGGAGCGATGTGTATTCAAACAGAACGTGAATGCCCATGAGGTGCACGTATATCATTCCAGCCTAGAGCCACCGATTGGCACCCGATCTATTACCTCGGCCTCCACCTTTACGGCAGTAGTCCTCTCTATTGACATGGATTCATGAGTAACAGGCGGGAACTGATATAATGGAGCCGGTGCAAAGGCAGGAGCGATGTGCATTCAAACGGACCGTGAATGGTATATCGGTCCAGCCTAGAGCCGTCGATTGGCACCTGATCTATTACCTCGGCCTCCACCTTTACGGCAGTAGTCCTCTCTATTGACAGGGATTCATGAGTAACAGGCGGGAACTGATATAATGGAACCGGTGCAAAGGCAGGAGCGATGTGCATTCAAACGAAACGTGAATGCCCATGAGGTGCACGTATATCGGTCCAGCCTAGAGCCGCCGATTAGCACCCGATCTATTACCTCGGCCTCCACCTTTACGGCAGTAGTCCTCTCTATTGACAGGGATTCATGAGTAACAGGCGGGAACTGATATAATAGAGCCGGTGCAAAGGCAGGAGCGATGTGCATTCAAATAGAACGTGAATGTCCATGAGGTGCACGTATATCGGTCCAGCCTAGAGCCGCCGATTGGCACCCGATCTATTACCTCGGCCTCTACGTTTACGGCAGTAGTCCTCTCTATTGACAGGGATTCCTGAGTAACAGGCGGGAACTGATATAATGGTGCTGGTGCAAAGGCATGAGCGATGTGTATTCAAACGGAACGTGAATGCCCATGAGGTGCACGTATATCGTTCCAGCCAAGAGCCGCCGATTGGCACCCGATCTATTACCTCAGCCTCCACCTTTACGGCAGTAGTCCTCTCTATTGACAGGGATTCCTGAGTAACAGGCGGGAACTGATATAATGGAGCCGGTGCAAAGGCATGAGCGATGTGTATTTAAACGGAACGTGAATGCCCATGAGGTGCACGTATATCGGTCGAGCCTAGAGCCGCCGATTGGCACCCGATCTATTACCTCGGCCTCCACCTTTACGGCAGTAGTCCTCTCTATTGACAGCGATTCCTGAGTAACAGACGGGAACTGATATAATGGAGCCGGTGCAAAGGTAGGAGCGATGTGTATTCAAACGGAACGTGAATGACCATGAGGTGCACGTATATCGTTCCAGCCTAGAGCCGCCGATTGGCACCCGATCTATTACCTCGGCCTCCACCTTTACGGCAGTAGTCCTCTCTATTTACAGGGATTCATGAGTAACAGGCGGGAACTGATATAATGGAGCCGGTGCAAAGGCAGGAGCGATGTGCATTCAAATGGAACGTGAATGTCCAAGAGGTGCACGTATATCGGTCCAGCCTAGAGCCGCCGATTGGCACCCGATCTATTACCTCGGCCTCCACCTTTACGGCAGTAGTCCTCTCTATTGACAGGGATTCCTGAGTAACAGGCGGGAACTGATATAATGGAGCTGGTGCAAAGGCAGGAGCGATGTGTATTCAAACGGAACGTGAATGCCCATGAGGTGCACGTATATCGTTCCAGCCTAGAGCCGCCGATTGGCACCCGATCTATTACCTCGGCCTCCACCTTTACGGCAGTAGTCCTCTCTATTGACAGGGATTCATGAGTAACAGGCGTGAACTGATATAATGGAGCCGGTGCAAAGGCAGGAGCGATGTGTATTCAAACAGAACGTGAATGCCCATGAGGTGCACGTATATCATTCCAGCCTAGAGCCACCGATTGGCACCCGATCTATTACCTCGGCCTCCACCTTTACGGCAGTAGTCCTCTCTATTGACATGGATTCATGAGTAACAGGCGGGAACTGATATAATGGAGCCGGTGCAAAGGCAGGAGCGATGTGCATTCAAACGGAACGTGAATGGTATATCGGTCCAGCCTAGAGCCGTCGATTGGCACCTGATCTATTACCTCGGCCTCCACCTTTACGGCAGTAGTCCTCTCTATTGACAGGGATTCATGAGTAACAGGCGGGAACTGATATAATGGAGCCGGTGCAAAGGCAGGAGCGATGTGCATTCAAACGAAACGTGAATGCCCATGAGGTGCACGTATATCGGTCCAGCCTAGAGCCGCCGATTAGCACCCGATCTATTACCTCGGCCTCCACCTTTACGGCAGTAGTCCTCTCTATTGACAGGGATTCATGAGTAACAGGCGGGAACTGATATAATAGAGCCGGTGCAAAGGCAGGAGCGATGTGCATTCAAATGGAACGTGAATGTCCATGAGGTGCACGTATATCGGTCCAGCCTAGAGCCGCCGATTGGCACCCGATCTATTACCTCGGCCTATACGTTTACGGCAGTAGTCCTCTCTATTGACAGGGATTCCTGAGTAACAGGCGGGAACTGATATAATGGTGCTGGTGCAAAGGCATGAGCGATGTGTATTCAAACGGAACGTGAATGCCCATGAGGTGCACGTATATCGTTCCAGCCAAGAGCCGCCGATTGGCACCCGATCTATTACCTCAGCCTCCACCTTTACGGCAGTAGTCCTCTCTATTGACAGGGATTCCTGAGTAACAGGCGGGAACTGATATAATGGAGCCGGTGCAAAGGCATGAGCGATGTGTATTCAAACGGAACGTGAATGCCCATGAGGTGCACGTATATCGGTCGAGCCTAGAGCCGCCGATTGGCACCCGATCTATTACCTCGGCCTCCACCTTTACGGCAGTAGTCCTCTCTATTGACAGCGATTCCTGAGTAACAGACGGGAACTGATATAATGGAGCCGGTGCAAAGGCAGGAGCGATGTGTATTCAAACGGAACGTGAATGACCATGAGGTGCACGTATATCGTTCCAGCCTAGAGCCGCCGATTGGCACCCGATCTATTACCTCGGCCTCCACCTTTACGGCAGTAGTCCTCTCTATTGACAGGGATTCATGAGTAACAGGCGGGAACTGATATAATGGAGCCGGTGCAAAGGCAGGAGCGATGTGCATTCAAATGGAACGTGAATGTCCAAGAGGTGCACGTATATCGGTCCAGCCTAGAGCCGCCGATTGGCACCCGATCTATTACCTCGGCCTCCACCTTTACGGCAGTAGTCCTCTCTATTGACAGGGATTCCTGAGTAACAGGCGGGAACTGATATAATGGAGCTGGTGCAAAGGCAGGAGCGATGTGTATTCAAACGGAACGTGAATGCCCATGAGGTGCACGTATATCGTTCCAGCCTAGAGCCGCCGATTGGCACCCGATCTATTACCTCGGCCTCCACCTTTACGGCAGTAGTCATCTCTATGGACAGGGATTCATGAGTAACAGGCGGGAAATGATATAATGGAGCCGGTGCAAAGGCAGGAGCGATGTGTATTCAAACGGAACGTGAATGCCCATGAGGTGCACGTATGTCGTTCCAGCCTAGAGCCGCCGTTTGGCACCCGATCTATTACCTCGGCCTCCACCTTTACGGCAGTAGTCCTCTCTATTGACAGGGGTTCCTGAGTAACAGGCGGGAACTGATATAATGGAGCCGGTGCAAAGGCAGGAGCGATGTGTATTCAAACGGAATGTGAATGCCCATGAGGTGCACGTATATCGTTCCAGCCTAGAGCCGCCGATTGGCACCCGATCTATTACCTCGGCCTCCACCTTTACGGCAGTAGTCCTCTCTATTGACAGGGATTCATGAGTAACAGGCGGGAACTGATATAATGGAGCCGGTGCAAAGGCAGGAGCGATGTGTATTCAAGCGGAACGTGAATGACCATGAGGTGCACTTATATCGTTCCAGCCTAGAGCCACCGATTGGCACCCGATCTATTACCTCGGCCTCCACCTTTACGGCAGTAGTCCTCTCTATTGACAGGGATTCATGAGTAACAGGCGGGAACTGATATAATGGAGCCGGTGCAAAGGCAGGAGCGATGTGCATTCAAACGGAACGTGAATGGTATATCGGTCCAGCCTAGAGCCGTTGATTGGCACCCGATCTATTACCTCGGCCTCCACCTTTACGGCAGTAGTCCTCTCTATTGACAGGGATTCATGAGTAACAGGCGGGAACTGATATAATTGAGCCGGTGCAAAGGCAGGAGCGATGTGCATTCAAACGGAACGTGAATGCCCATGAGGTGCACGTATATCGGTCCAGCCTAGAGCCGCCGATTAGCACCCGATCTATTACCTCGGCCTCCACCTTTATGGCAGTAGTCCTCTCTATTGACAGGGATTCATGAGTAACAGGCGGGAACTGATATAATAGAGCCGGTGCAAAGGCAGGAGCGATGTGCATTCAAATGGAACATGAATGTCCATGAGGTGCACGTATATCGGTCCAGCCTAGAGCCGCCGATTGGCACCCGATCTATTACCTCGGCCTCCACCTTTACGGCAGTAGTCCTCTCTATTGACAGGGATTCCTGAGTAACAGGCGGGAACTGATATAATGGAGTTGGTGCAAAGGCAGGAGCGATGTGTATTCAAACGGAACGTGAATGCCCATGAGGTGCACGTATATCGGTCCAGCCTAGAGCCGCCGATTGGCACCCGATCTATTACCTCGTCCTCCACCTTTACGGCAGTAGTCATCTCTATTGACAGGGATTCCTGAGTAACAGGCGGGAACTGATATAATGGAGCCGGTGCAAAGGCAGGAGCGATGTGTATTCAAACAGAACGTGAATGCCCATGAGGTGCACGTATATCGGTCGAGCCTAGAGCCGCCGATTGACACCCGATCTATTACCTCGGCCTCCACCTTTACGGCAGTAGTCCTCTCTATGGACAGGGATTCCTGAGTAACAGACGTGAACTGATATAATGGAGCCGGTGCAAAGGCAGGAGCGATGTGTATTCAAACGGAACGTGAATGACCATGAGGTGCACGTATATCGTTCCAGCCTAGACCCGCCGATTGGAACCCGATCTATTACCTCGGCCTCCACCTTTACGGCAGTAGTCCTCTCTATTGACAGGGATTCATGAGTAACAGGCGGGAACTGATATAATGGAGCCGGTGCAAAGGCAGGAGCGATGTGTATTCAAACGGAACGTGAATGCCCATGAGGTGCATGTATATCGGTCGAGCCTAGAGCCGCCGTTTGGCACCCGATCTATTACCTCGGCCTCCACCTTTACGGCAGTAGTCCTCTCTATTGACAGGGATTCCTGAGTAACATGCGGGAACTGATATAATGGAGCCGGTGCAAAGCCAGGAGCGATGTGTATTCAAACGGAACGTGAATGCCCATGAGGTGCACGTATATCATTCCAGCCTAGAGCCGCCGATTGGCACCCGATCTATTACCTCGGCCTCCACCTTTACGGCAGTAGTCCTCTCTATTGACAGGGATTCATGAGTAACAGGCGGGAACTGATATAATGGAGCCGGTGCAAAGGCAGGAGCGATGTGTATTCAAACGGAACGTGAATGCCCATGAGGTGCACGTATATCGTTCCAGCCTAGAGCCGCCGTTTGGCACCTGATCTATTACCTCGGCCTCCACCTTTACGGCAGTAGTCCTCTCTATTGACAGGGATTCATGAGTAACAGGCGGGAACTGATATAATGGAGCCGGTGCAAAGGCAGGAGCGATGTGCATTCAAACGGAACGTGAATTGTATATCGGTCCAGCCTAGAGCCGTTGATTGGCACCCGATCTATTACCTCGGCCTCCACCTTTACGGCAGTAGTCCTCTCTATTGACAGGGATTCATGAGTAACAGGCGGGAACTGATATAATTGAGCCGGTGCAAAGGCAGGAGCGATGTGCATTCAAACGGAACGTGAATGCCCATGAGGTGCACGTATATCGGTCCAGCCTAGAGCCGCCGATTAGCACCCGATCTATTACCTCGGCCTCCACCTTTATGGCAGTAGTCCTCTCTATTGACAGGGATTCATGAGTAACAGGCGGGAACTGATATAATGGAGCCGGTGCAAAGGCAGGAGCGATGTGCATTCAAACGGAACGTGAATGCCCATGAGGTGCACGTATATCATTCCAGCCTAGAGCCGCCGATTGGCACCCGATCTATTACCTCGGCCTCCACCTTTACGGCAGTAGTCCTCTCTATTGACAGGGATTCCTGAGTAACAGGCGGGAACTGATATAATGGAGTTGGTGCAAAGGCAGGAGCGATGTGTATTCAAACGGAACGTGAATGCTCATGAGGTGCACGTATATCGTTCCAGCCTAGAGCCGCCGATTGGCACCCGATCTATTACCTCGGCCTCCACCTTTACGGCAGTAGTCATCTCTATTGACAGGGATTCCTGAGTAACAGGCGGGAACTGATATAATGGAGCCGGTGCAAAGGCAGGAGCGATGTGTATTCAAACGGAACGTGAATGCCCATGAGGTGCACGTATATCGGTCGAGCCTAGAGCCGCCGATTGGCACCCGATCTATTACCTCGGCCTCCACCTTTACGGCAGTAGTCCTCTCTATGGACAGGGATTCCTGAGTAACAGACGTGAACTGATATAATGGAGCCGGTGCAAAGGCAGGAGCGATGTGTATTCAAACGGAACGTGAATGACCATGAGGTGCACGTATATCGTTCCAGCCTAGACCCGCCGGTTGGAACCCGATCTATTACCTCGGCCTCCACCTTTACGGCAGTAGTCCTCTCTATTGACAGGGATTCATGAGTAACAGGCGGGAACTGATATAATGGAGCCGGTGCAAAGGCAGGAGCGATGTGTATTCAAACGGAACGTGAATGCCCATGAGGTGCATGTATATCGGTCGAGCCTAGAGCCGCCGTTTGGCACCCGATCTATTACCTCGGCCTCCACCTTTACGGCAGTAGTCCTCTCTATTGACAGTGATTCCTGAGTAACATGCGGGAACTGATATAATGGAGCCGGTGCAAAGCCAGGAGCGATGTGTATTCAAACGGAACGTGAATGCCCATGAGGTGCACGTATATCATTCCAGCCTAGAGCCGTCGATTGGCACCCGATCTATTACCTCGGCCTCCACCTTTACAGCAGTAGTCCTCTCTATTGACAGGGATTCATGAGTAACAGGCGGGAACTGATATAATGGAGCCAGTGTAAAGGCAGGAGCGATGTGTATTCAAACGGAACGTGAATGCCCATGAGGTGCACGTATATCGTTCCAGCCTAGAGCCGCCGTTTGGCACCTGATCTATTACCTCGGCCTCCACCTTTACGGCAGTAGTCCTCTCTATTGACAGGGATTCCTGAGTAACAGGCGGGAGCTGATATAATGGAGCCGGTGCAAAGGCAGGAGCGATGTGTATTCAAACGGAACGTGAATGCCCATGAGGTGCACGTATATCGTTCCAGCCTAGAGCCGCCATTTGGCACCCGATCTATTACCTCGGCCTCCACCTTTACGGCAGTAGTCCTCTCTATTGATAGGGATTCCTGAGTAACAGGCGGGAACTGATATAATGGAGCCAGTGCAAAGGCAGGAGCGATGTGTATTCAAACGGAACGTGAATGCCCATGAGGTGCACGTATATCGTTCCAGCCTAGAGCCGCCGTTTGGCACCCGATCTATTACCTCGGGCTCCACCTTTACGGCAGTAGTCATCTCTATTGACAGGGATTCCTGAGTAACAGGCGGGAACTGATATAATGGAGCCGGTGCAAAGGCAGGAGCGATGTGTATTCAAACGGAACGTGAATGACCATGAGGTGCACGTATATCGTTCCAGCCTAGACCCGCCGATTGGAACCCGATCTATTACCTCGGCCTCCACCTTTACGGCAGTAGTCCTCTCTATTGACAGGGATTCATGAGTAACAGGCGGGAACTGATATAATGGAGCCGGTGCAAAGGCAGGAGCGATGTGTATTCAAACGGAACGTGAATGCCCATGAGGTGCATGTATATCGGTCGAGCCTAGAGCCGCCGTTTGGCACCCGATCTATTACCTCGGCCTCAACCTTTACGGCAGTAGTCCTCTCTATTGACAGGGATTCCTGAGTAACATGCGGGAACTGATATAATGGAGCCGGTGCAAAGCCAGGAGCGATGTGTATTCAAACGGAACGTGAATGCCCATGAGGTGCACGTATATCATTCCAGCCTAGAGCCGCCGATTGGCACCCGATCTATTACCTCGGCCTCCACCTTTACGGCAGTAGTCCTCTCTATTGACAGGGATTCATGAGTAACAGGCGGGAACTGATATAATGGAGCCGGTGCAAAGGCAGGAGCGATGTGTATTCAAACGGAACGTGAATGCCCATGAGGTGCACGTATATCGTTCCAGCCTAGAGCCGCCGTTTGGCACCTGATCTATTACCTCGGCCTCCACCTTTACGGCAGTAGTCCTCTCTATTGACAGGGATTCATGAGTAACAGGCGGGAACTGATATAATGGAGCCGGTGCAAAGGCAGGAGCGATGTGCATTCAAACGGAACGTGAATGGTATATCGGTCCAGCCTAGAGCCGTTGATTGGCACCCGATCTATTACCTCGGCCTCCACCTTTACGGCAGTAGTCCTCTCTATTGACAGGGATTCATGAGTAACAGGCGGGAACTGATATAATTGAGCCGGTGCAAAGGCAGGAGCGATGTGCATTCAAACGGAACGTGAATGCCCATGAGGTGCACGTATATCGGTCCAGCCTAGAGCCGCCGATTAGCACCCGATCTATTACCTCGGCCTCCACCTTTATGGCAGTAGTCCTCTCTATTGACAGGGATTCATGAGTAACAGGCGGGAACTGATATAATGGAGCCGGTGCAAAGGCAGGAGCGATGTGCATTCAAACGGAACGTGAATGCCCATGAGGTGCACGTATATCATTCCAGCCTAGAGCCGCCGATTGGCACCCGATCTATTACCTCGGCCTCCACCTTTACGGCAGTAGTCCTCTCTATTGACAGGGATTCCTGAGTAACAGGCGGGAACTGATATAATGGAGTTGGTGCAAAGGCAGGAGCGATGTGTATTCAAACGGAACGTGAATGCCCATGAGGTGCACGTATATCGTTCCAGCCTAGAGCCGCCGATTGGCACCCGATCTATTACCTCGGCCTCCACCTTTACGGCAGTAGTCATCTCTATTGACAGGGATTCCTGAGTAACAGGCGGGAACTGATATAATGGAGCCGGTGCAAAGGCAGGAGCGATGTGTATTCAAACGGAACGTGAATGCCCATGAGGTGCACGTATATCGGTCGAGCCTAGAGCCGCCGATTGGCACCCGATCTATTACCTCGGCCTCCACCTTTACGGCAGTAGTCCTCTCTATGGACAGGGATTCCTGAGTAACAGACGTGAACTGATATAATGGAGCCGGTGCAAAGGCAGGAGCGATGTGTATTCAAACGGAACGTGAATGACCATGAGGTGCACGTATATCGTTCCAGCCTAGACCCGCCGGTTGGAACCCGATCTATTACCTCGGCCTCCACCTTTACGGCAGTAGTCCTCTCTATTGACAGGGATTCATGAGTAACAGGCGGGAACTGATATAATGGAGCCGGTGCAAAGGCAGGAGCGATGTGTATTCAAACGGAACGTGAATGCCCATGAGGTGCATGTATATCGGTCGAGCCTAGAGCCGCCGTTTGGCACCCGATCTATTACCTCGGCCTCCACCTTTACGGCAGTAGTCCTCTCTATTGACAGGGATTCCTGAGTAACATGCGGGAACTGATATAATGGAGCCGGTGCAAAGCCAGGAGCGATGTGTATTCAAACAGAACGTGAATGCCCATGAGGTGCACGTATATCATTCCAGCCTAGAGCCGTCGATTGGCACCCGATCTATTACCTCGGCCTCCACCTTTACGGCAGTAGTCCTCTCTATTGACAGGGATTCATGAGTAACAGGCGGGAACTGATATAATGGAGCCAGTGCAAAGGCAGGAGCGATGTGTATTCAAACGGAACGTGAATGCCCATGAGGTGCACGTATATCGTTCCAGCCTAGAGCCGCCGTTTGGCACCTGATCTATTACCTCGGCCTCCACCTTTACGGCAGTAGTCCTCTCTATTGACAGGGATTCCTGAGTAACAGGCGGGAGCTGATATAATGGAGCCGGTGCAAAGGCAGGAGCGATGTGTATTCAAACGGAACGTGAATGCCCATGAGGTGCACGTATATCGTTCCAGCCTAGAGCCGCCATTTGGCACCCGATCTATTACCTCGGCCTCCACCTTTACGGCAGTAGTCCTCTCTATTGATAGGGATTCCTGAGTAACAGGCGGGAACTGATATAATGGAGCCGGTGCAAAGGCAGGAGCGATGTGTATTCAAACGGAACGTGAATGCCCATGAGGTGCACGTATATCGTTCCAGCCTAGAGCCGCCGTTTGGCACCCGATCTATTACCTCGGGCTCCACCTTTACGGCAGTAGTCATCTCTATTGACAGGGATTCCTGAGTAACAGGCGGGAACTGATATAATGGAGCCGGTGCAAAGGCAGGAGCGATGTGTATTCAAACGGAACGTGAATGCCCATGAGGTGCACATATATCGGTCGAGCCTAGATCCGCCGTTTGGCACCCGATCTATTACCTCGGCCTCCACCTTTACGGCAATAGTCCTCTCTATTGACAGGATTTCCTGAGTAACAGGCGGGAACTGATATAATGGAGCCGGTGCAAAGGCAGGAGCGATGTGTATTCAAATGGAACTGAATGCCCATGAGGTGCACGTATATCGTTCCAGCCTAGAGCCGTCGATTAGCACCCGATCTATTACCTCGGCCTCCACCTTTACGGCAGTAGTCCTCTCTATTGACAGGGATTCATGAGTAACAGGCGTGAACTGATATAATGGAGCCGGTGCAAAGGCAGGAGCGATGTGTATTCAAACGGAACGTGAATGCCCATGAGGTGCACCTATATCGTTCCAGCCTAGAGCCGCCATTTGGCACCTGATCTATTACCTCGGCCTCCACCTTTACGGCAGTAGTCCTCTCTATTGACAGGGATTCATGAGTAACAGGCGGGAACTGATATAATGGAGCCGGTGCAAAGGCAGGAGCGATGTGTATTCAAACGGAACGTGATCGTCAAGGTAATAGGTGCAGTCAAGAGAAAGGGCTTTCTCCTCTCTTCCAAGAGAGTCTTCAACACACAACACACTTCTCCTTCATGTTCTACTTCAAGGCATATGGGATTGTAAGTGTTGCTTTCATAATTTCATAACTTTCGTTATTTTGTTTTTGTGCTAGGTTTGCGAGAGCGGTTTGCTTACTCCCAAGTTGTAGGAGTGAAGGACATCGATTGTATTCGATTTCACTTGTAGGGTTGCTACAAGTGGGTTTAAAGGCAACCTCAAGTTAGTGTTCTAATTTGAGTATCCGGAGGTATCCGGGTGGAAGGGACGTAGGATAACCAGGAACAAGGCGGGAAGTTACTTGGGTAATCCGAACACTTGAAACATAATTGCGTTTGCATTTGTTTATTATTTGGGTTTAAATTTAATTCCGCACTTTATTTGTTGATCATATATCATATATATGTGTGAATTTTGTGATATGGTCTCCATGTATGCTATATTTATATGTGTTGTGATTTGAGACGTTAAGTTTCCTTCGTGTATCTCAATGTTGATATTGGACTTTCGTTCCTCTTATCACCTAAGTTTATAATGTGGTTTTATGATTTTTTTGGATTTTATATATATTTAGATTCTTATTTGGCACGATTGTTGTTATTTTACTGCCGCCTTTTGGATAATGCCATAGGGGGATCGAAATAAACAAACAGAATCGTAATGAATGTTCTAGGTATGGTCTAATAAACAGACATACAAAAACTGGATGTAGGTTGCTACACTGTTTTTTTATACATCGGAAGTTGCTACATTGACTCTCCAAATTTGGATGGCCCTGTAGCAAACCGGCAAAATGATTCCAGTTTTGCAGGGCGGTTGATGGAGGGAAAACGCCATATTTGGCGTGTTGTTGCAGTGTGGTTTGGAGATGATATAACCGGCCAACTTCCGCTTAGACTTGCATGGAGTCGTCGAATATAGCTTAATTCACGTAAACTAAATATGGGAAAAAAATACCTAATTAAATGTCACATCATCTACCAACTAGATTCAATGGGGTTGGATAGTGGGGTGTCGAGACTCGAGAATATATTGTGGGGCCCGCTAAACAATATGTGGACCTTCGCGTTCGAATGTTGTTAACTGGGCAATTTGCAGTAGGTTTCGCGTCGTTCCGCTATGCTGCGTTGAAAAATTCTATCTTTTTCCCTCTGTGGGCTCCACTTTCATGTGTTACTATTAATAAGACGAAAAGCGATGGTACGTAGAGATGGAAATTGCGGATGAGGTGAGAGGTTGGTGGGACCACAAACAAGAATTCGACCGGTCATCTACTCATCCAACTGCCGAATTTGCTGGTACTTTGTTTGAGAAAAGTTTTTCACGTAAGCACCATATCAGCGAATATTTGTATCCATTCTGACAAGTAAAACATTTTAGTCGTTTAATATATCTCCTCACACAACTGTATACAGTAATGCCATATGTGCGCGATGAGGAAATTCGTATAATAAATCCAAATATTCGACCGAGCACAACTATCCCTCATTTACGCATATACTGCACGTGACTAAATTATGTTTGCTCACCGCGCACAACGGTTCAAATTTTGCCCCGTTTTGCGCGCTCAGTAATTAATCCGCCGTTTGTTTATACTTGTAATAACAAACGGAAGAGCGAGAGAGTCAAGAAGCAAGATGGCCACCCATAATGCAGGACCCGGCAAAAAATTTGAGTTGCCGCCAAACTCGGAGTATTAATGTAGCAGACCGCAAAAAAACGCCGCGAAGACCCCAGAAAACCCCGCCATGCGTCTGGTCAAGTGGAGGATATTTATCCCGCCAAATTTGGGGATATATCACCATTCGCCATGATTTGTGCCTTCACTGCAGATATGGCTGAGAAATCGTGTCAGTGGGACGAAGAAAGTTTGCAAGGCCAGTCTTCAGAGGGAAGAAGAGACAGTGACGTAGATGATAACCGTTCCCTTCATGACAGGGGGGATGTGCGGCCGCAGTTGCCTGAGACTCCCCTAAGGGATACATGGCCATGGGGAGGTCTCGTTCCGGCAGGCTATGTCCCCCCAGCGTACGAGGGGGCATTGCTGTTGAATCCACCCACTGACGTTCCATCGGAAGGTACTAGGGGGAACCATCACCGACCCTTCTTCCCCTTCTGGGACGGCGAGTCTGCATTGGTGGATAGGGGGGTGGCCAGTCGGCTGGTGGAGAACTCCATCCTTCCCATTGACCAAAGTGTCCTGGGTCAAATTGACATTGAAAGGCTCGCTAACTCAGTCGTTTATGGCAGTTACCAGGTTAAGTACTAATGTCGTCTCGTTGTGCTGTTGCCTTACTCTTACAGTCTTACTTATCCATGATTCCCTGCAGACATCATTGGTCGGGACGGAACTGCGTCGCCGAGTGGTGCAATTGTTGATTGCCGAGCGGAAAAAGGCGGTTTCCTTCGAATCTCAACTTAAGGATTTGAAGGAGCAGCTGATGAAAGAGAGAGACCGCAGATCTCAGGCGGAGTGGGAGGTTGCGAAAGCTAAAGATTGGGCGGCCTCTATGTCAGCGGTTCGGAAGAGCTCTGAAGAGCGATAGTACGTAGAGAAGAGCAGTCTCCTGGCTCGTATAGCCGAGTTGGAGAGAAACTCGCTTCCTCCAAACTCGATTGCAGACGTGAGGCATGAGGCTGAGGCGAGGAAGCGTCAGCGATCTGGTCGGGAGTCCGGTGGAGGATCGGCCCAAACGTAGGACGGTTTGGCTACCAACGCCCCCTCCAGCGAGGCGTCTGTGTGAATCGTGGCCATCTTAGTACCCCAAATGGTTTTCATATTTTGAGAGGTGAACATGTGATGGTTTACGCGTTAGTAATGAACCCCGAACATTCAATTGGCAATGAACACCGTCTGGTGCAGTCTTTTACCGCTTGTTAGTTTAAATATCTGTTTGCCAACCATTAGCGATCTTCGTACACCGATTGCTTAATTTCTTGTGGATATTAAAACTATTAGCATACATCCATCACAGAAATGGTCAAGGATGGTGTGAAATATCGAAGTTTCCCGGGAATATACTTAGTGCACGTGAACTGCGTTGGAATTGAGCTTAGCATCACAGTGAACCAGATATACAATTTTTTTCTCATTGCTCACACCGGTCCCACCTTTTACCTGATGTGTATGGATGAATCTGATTTGTCAGTGTGTTTCATTGGAGTCATTTTCTCCAGCATTCACATAGCCTCTACATGCATCGAGATTGTTACGTATAGAGTTTTCCTTTAAACAAACTTGAGATATTGGACTTATGCCATAGATTCAAGTAGACCATCGTCAAGGAGAGAAAGATTCAAGAATACGCAGAGGTGGAAATCACTTCATGCAACATAAATAACACATTTACTACAGTATACGGTCTTCAACATCATTAACATACCAAAGCACACAATTATGAGTCCAACTATTAGCATTCTCCTTTATGTCCGTTGTGCACGGTGAGCAAATTTTTAATGCTGTAACATAAATTGCTCAAAGCTCACAACGGGCAAAATTATGCCAGTCGTGTGAATTTAGCTACTGTATCCCATAACATAAATGTTTAAAGCGCACAACAAGCAAAGACATGATGGCGCGTTGAGTTCCCGTTGTGCAGAAATCCCATAGATTTTGTACAAAAATCCCAAAAATTCAGTATATTCTTTCATTATAAACTCAGTCACTACATTTGCACAAAATTATAAATTCAATGCTCTGATGATACGGTAATTACAGTGGGAGATTTGCCTACATCTTTACAGAATAATGTCTCGAATTGTCGCATCCTCTCTTCAAGGCCTTCCACCCATCCTTCGGCCGCAGGCAGGCGGTTAGCCTTCCATTACCTTATTACCGGTGGGACCGGGCTTCTATCTTTAAGTTTAATATTTACAAAGTGATTATTATTTACAAAACCTATGGTGAAGGGACCACGTTTCGTACCTTGGTGTGGTCCTGATCTTAACGGAAAAAATGAAAGACATTGCTGCATTGACAGCAGATGTATTACACAGTTATAACGACTTGAGATAATATGTCCAACTTCAGGGAAGGTCATCCAATATTGCATCGGGGGGTGGTCACCCATATAGTTAATTGACACTACATGTTCTTGTGCACTTTCCTCACCCATCACCTTTGAGTACACATCATAGTGGTCACGCAGCTCTTGAAGCAACTCTCTTCTGACCACCTTCCACTGGTCCTCTCCCATCCCTAGATGTGAAGATATAGCCCTGTAACCACAGTTCCCATCTGCCGTCACATCTGTGACGTTCGATATATATTTGGCGATTGCAGCAGGGAATTGATCAAGATAAGGTATGCCTCCTTGAACGGCTCTAGCGTCCTTTGCTTCATAATTTGCTGCTGCAAATGAAGCTGTAGCAGAAACCCCAGTCATACTGCCAGATGTCGCGGCTTTGCCAGTTGGTTTCTTTCTAGCAAGTTGAGGAGGAATGGGTGGGGCAGACGTATTTTTGATCCTTTGGGACCGTCTCAGCTGGACACGGCCGACGCTTTCTTGTTTCGATGAGACTTCAGGTGGAATTTGAGCAGAGCAACTAGCCGCATCGGCGAAGTCATGATCAAAATGAGCAGGATGAATGGGGGTGGCTGTATCTTCATTTGTCAAATTATTATCCCTTTTTCTTCTTCCATTGAACACGACATTAACTTGCGGCTCTGTAATCAGATATGTCGTCGGGGTAGCTAGCTCCTTCAACTTAATTAACAACTCCTGCTTCATCGGCCCATCAAGTTGAGCATAGAGCTTGTGTATGCGCTCTAATTCAGCATGTATAAGCCCATCTTCTTCAGACATCAATTCCGGCTTAGCCTCCATGTCTAGCTGCTTCCAATGAGAATTTACGGCATCTAAGGGAATGGGGCGATTTTCCCTTGTGTATTTGCCAATCTCATTGGCACATGGTACACCATAAATCATTCTAGCTAGACAATCACCTGTGCATTGGTCCGTTCCTATAGGGTCAGATTTATCAGCTTCCACAGACATTATCTTCAACGCCGCAGCGGCTGTAAATCCTATCAGCTCCTTGAACAAGAACCCATGCACATTATGTTGCAACATGATCTTAGATTTCTCGAATGATGCCTTGATCTCGATATGCTGCCCCTCTAATGATTCATGTATGGTTGGCCAAGAAGCGGATAAACTGAAGGCCGATGAACCCAATGCCCTTTTAAGCTTAAAATGTTCAGTCTGGGCTCTTTTGGTCTGCCCTCTGTTGGTACTGACATTTCCAAAGTGGAGATTGCCATCTGTCCATACAGAAATAAACTTCTCCTTGTACTTGTCCAACCAAGATGTCTTCACATAGCTCACGACCCTTGTGTAATCTTTGTACTCGGTCTCCAATGCCTTCAGTTTAGCAACATACTCCTCCTCCTTGCGTGCCCCCACCAATAAATTCCAGCTAGAGATGAAACCTAACCATTTTTCTTGATCTTCAAAAAAGGGCTGGAAATTTTTGGCAATGTTTTTGGATATGTGCATTCTACATATTTGGTGCACCGCAAGGGGAAATTCATGGCCAATGGCATTCATAAGTGCTGGCTCCAGTGCTGACAAAATTACACGTGGCATCCTGTATCCCTGCAGCAAAGAGCTCAACTTCCCCAAGGCCCACAAGTAGTTCTCCTCACGTACGGCCTCCGTGTAACAAAATGCCGCTGCGAACTGAATATCTGTGGACGTCACCCCATACATCTCCATCAATGGTGGCCTGTTGCGGTTGGTCTTCAATGCGCAGTCCATAACCAGAATCTCTGGAAATTTTCGTAATAACTCAACCGACTGCGGATGTGCCCAAAATATAGTCCTCACTGCAGTTGTCATTTCGTCCACTTCATGATACACAATGTAATTACGCTGTGTCAGTAGATTAAGGAATAACTGCATTTCTGCTCTCCAGGCCATTTCCCCTGCCTTCATCCTCTGTCTGGCTTTATAAATAGTGTTGATTGTGGTAGATGTTGCATTATCCTTTTCCTTCAGGTATTTCAAGATTTCCCTTGGCCTAAGCAGTCTATGTGACAAGTCTCTCACCGTGGCCATCTCCCCACCTCCGAACCTCCTCTCATCTGGATGTCGCTCGATGTACATTGCGGGTTTATGGTTGTGATTGCCACATACAACTGTCAAAATCCACTTATCTGTTGCCACACCATTAGCCCTCAAGTAGAAGGGACATGAACACTTCTTGCTTCGAGTTGATTTTTTGGCCGATATATCCGGCCTGTGTGGCCGATATGTCCCACTTCTTTCACAACAAAAATAATAAGTTGGGACCCTATTGCCCTTTGTACTCATATTTGATGATTTTGTAACAACCAAATTCCCGGTTTTCACACCGACCCCTTTTACCCATTTACCAAGCTCTTCTATGCTGGGGAAAATTTTATTTGTTGTGAACTGATTTGTATAATCTTCATTAACCTCTGAGCCTTCAACAATACGCTGAATTAAGTACCAGATACCAATATAGTCACTAAATGTTAAGCTTTATTTTCTAGTAAATTAGTCAGTTAACAAAGCAAAATAATTTCAAACCTTTGCTTCTTTGTCCGCTTCATCCCAGATCCCCTCAATGTGTACCGAGCCCATCTCAATCTTCGTAATTTCTATGCAATCATGTTCCAAATGTACATTGCAGCAATCAATTTCTGAAATTATTAAAAATACCAAATTAATTAGCATCAATTAATGGCTTACCAACTTTACGATGCAATGCGGCCGTAGTCGACTATTTTAGGGCACCCCAACCCAATGACACAAATCTTTTGCACTGCCTTAAGGACATTCGTTTGATATAAGCAGGAACTCTTATAGTCTATATACCTCAGCGAATTAGAATAATTTCTGTTGATCAAACCCTATCTCGTTAGCTTTTCCCGCCTTAGGTCACAAAACTGATCGCATATGGAAGCTGTTACGATGCATTTGTATATACGGATGCGTAGAAATAGTGGTTCATAGTGTAAATTACTCATCGCGAACAGTAGGAGGGCAAAAATGTAAATTGCTCTCCTCTGTGAACCGTCTAGCAGTTTGCCCACCGCACACAACCGCGCAAAACACGGACTTGCTCAGCGCACACAACCACACAAAACTGGGAATTGCTCACCGCTCACAGCCAATCAAAACACGGAATTGCTCAGTGCACACAACCACGCAAAACTCGGAATTGCTCAACGCACACAACCACTCAAAACCCGTAATTGCTCACCGCCCACAACCGTTTTGGTCAAGTCCACGTGCACATGTGGACGGGTTATTTGCTAGTAATATTTCAAACTAGACTTGTTTACTCAACCAGCACAATGGGTAAATTATTGTAGACCCGATATGACCTGGTAGGACCCGAAATTGTCCCGTGATACCTTCTGCTCGCAGCGAATTGACAGACAATTACACAGATTGCTCACGACGGAATTTCAAACGGCAAGTATTTTCAAAGATCGCTCCAGTCGCCCAGACCGAAATCCAAAAGCTTTGATTTTTATTTAATTGCTCGAAGGATACATCACTTAGTCAACTGGTGAGATCAAACAAAGAGCTGCATCGAGAGAAATCGATTTAGGGGTTTTTGACCTAAATTTATCAACATCGACTCTTTGGTACGTCTATACTTTTAAGTACAGTTTATCTGCCTGTCTTATTTTGATTTTACATGCATTCATCCACGGTTGAGGTTGATGAAGTCGGTACAAAAATCCAAGGTAATATTGATTTATCTTCTCGGCAATAATGCATTAAATCTTTGAGGATCAGGTTATGAATTGTTTGATACAGGATACTATGGATTTTACAACCGACTTTACCACCAATCAACTGTTCAAGGATAGAAAAGAGCTGTTTCAGTGGATACAAAACGTCGGGTTAAGTCATGGGCATGTGATTGTTACACGTTCGGGGAGATTAAGTAAAATGGCCAAAGGGCATCATGCTGTGTACTTTGCGTGTGAAAGAAGCGGTGAGTATCGGGGACACCGAAAGCTAAAAAGACCAACCATCCTGTTAAAACCAAGAAGTGTTCATGTCCTTTCTCATTGCGTGGTTATATGGTGGGCGTGGGCGTTGAGGAGTGGAAGGTAACAGTCGTTTGTGGCAGGCACAACCATGAAGCAGCTAAATATGTCGATGGCCATTCTGATGACGGGACGTTGCAGGGAATGGAGATGGAAACAGTGCGTGACTTGGCGAATAGCAAGGTTCGGCCAGCTGAAATTTTGAAAGTACTGAAGGCAAATAAAAACTTCAGTGCTACCTCAATCAAAGCAATTTATAATGCACGAAACCGGTTACAATGGGGGAAGAAGGTTGGTATTGTAAAACAGTTAAAGGAGTTAGCATCAGCTGATAAAATTGTGGGTGCTGAGAATGTGAAGGCTGTGAATAATGAGGGGGAGGATCAGAAGGTGGGGGAGGCATTTTGGGAGAATGCAGTGCCTGCTGAGTTGCAGGAGGAGGATCATACTGGGAAGATGGGTGGGGAGGATGATAAGGTGGATCGTAATGAGGCGGAGCAGACTGCTGAGGAGGAGGAGGATGATGATGATGAGAATGCAGTGGCTAAGGCCTTTGAGAAGGAGCATGAGGTTCTACGTCTTCAAATT
This sequence comes from Scilla litardierei, assembly GCA_030789695.1. Lineage (NCBI taxonomy): Eukaryota > Viridiplantae > Streptophyta > Magnoliopsida > Asparagales > Asparagaceae > Scilla > Scilla litardierei. Next base: position 48,010,213 of record CM061140.1, on the reverse strand, counting down.
TCTACCATGGTAGCGGAGATTGCTAAGCAGCATGCTGAAATAACGGTAGCGTCTACATTGACGTGTAAGCCGTGTAAGGGAAGAAGTAGACCGTTGTGGAAACGTACAATAAAGAAGCCGAAACAATCAATTTCACATGATGATGTGACGAGGACTTGGCTGCCGACATAATAATACCATATTGGAACGCTTTTCCTGAGTGTCTACGACCCCTTATAGTGCATGTCGTAGATGTGAAAGCAGACGGAAACTGTGGGTATAGGGCTGTGGTAGCTCAGTTGGGACTGGGTGAGGACGAATGGAGGCAGGTGAAATATGACTTGCGAGAAGAGATGCAGAACCACGACGGCTTGTACCGGCAACTTATTGGTGCCGTGGAATTTAAAAAGAATGTAGTGGCACTGGGCCATTTGTTAGACCGTCTAAAAGCTAAATGGTGGATGCAGATGCCAGAAATGGCACATGTCATTGCCTCATGCTACGACTGTGTAGTACATATTCTTGCACCTCATCAGTGTGTGACATATTTTCCTTTAAGAACTCCTCCAGTTCCAGACGCCACATAACGTTGGGTCATGTGAACAATAATCACTTCGTTATTGTTAAACTTGCCCCATATGGTCCTGTCCCTCCGAATTCAAGTATGTGGCTAAGATACCGTTCCGATGTGTCAGCCGGATGGCCGGCTGCTTATGAGGATAGGATGCATCCAGTCAATAGTATTTGGGCACGATATTGCAACCGTTGACGTTATTGAAATATTGTAGGATAAAACGTTGTATCATTTTACTGTGGATTGTTTATTTCATATTGACAGATTGGTAGCATGAAATTTTATCATGTCTGCCTAAATGTGCAAATGTTATCATCTGTATGCCGTGCTTTGGTGTATGGTATCTATAAGTTATGCTCAACGATAGACCTACTAATCAAGTTTGCCTCTTACTAACTTTTTGGTGAACGGGTACAAACTGATATATACTGGATTTTGAATGCTTAATAACACACGCAATCTATCCAGATTTTCTTAAGGGTGTTAATTAATACAACTAATGATAGTTATCACGTTGGTATTATATTATTTTATACGTATCAATAATGTTGTTAACATCGGCATAAGAATATGAGGAATCCAATAGAATAAATATTAAAAACAAAATTTAGATCTCCTCAGCGCGCACCACGGTCAAAATCGTTCTCAGCGTCGCGAATAATAACGATTACCGTTACTAATGTCAAGCCTGACAATCCATGTAATATTACTCAGCGCGCAAAACGGTTCGAATCGTGCTAAAATATAACCGTTGTGCGCGCTGAGTAAAATTAGCCAACTAAACCACCGAATTTACTCGAAGCGCGCAACGGGTTAAAATTTTTACCCGTTTTGACCCATTTGGACCCTCTTTCATCCCTTGATAAATTCTGCTCATCGCTCACAGCCATAACCTTCCACAGATTGCTCAAGGCGGAATATCAAACGGCCAGTTTTTCGTAGATTGCTCAAGGCGCACAGACGGAAATTCCAAAGATTTGATTTTTATTACTGGGCTCGACATTTACATCACAGTGGCTACTACTGCGTTCAAACAAATCGGTGAAGCGAGAGCAATCGATTTAGGGGTTTTCGACCTAAATTTGTCGAAATCGCGATTTGGTAAGTATACAATGTTAAGTACATTTTATTTGATATCCTTATTACAATTACAATGTGTAGAAAGAGGAGGCGAAATTTTTGGTTTTTAATTTCCTGCAGATACAGTTGAGATTGATGGAGATGCTAAAAAATTCGGAGGTAATATTGATTTTTCTTTACGTCAATAATGTAACTAATGTTTGGTTCCCGGTCCAATTAGTTGTATGAATTGTTTGATACAGGTGTATTTGGATTATACAGCCGAATTTACAACGATTCAACGTTTTAAAAGTAGAGACAAACTCTTTCAGTGGATAAAGAGTGTCGGACGACAACAGGGGCATGTGATTGTTACCAGTGCGTCGAGTATGAATAAATCGTCCAATAGGACTCCCGCTGCCTACTATGCATGTGCAAGAAGCGGGAACTACAGGGGACACCGACCAGTACGAAAGAGCAACCGGCCAGTTAGAACCAACAAGTGTGGATGCCCGTTCAAATTGCGTGGTAATGAGGTGGGCGATGGCGGTGAGCGGAGTTTAACGGTCGTTGATGGCATGCACAACCATCAAGCTGCTAATTACGTCGCGGGCCATTCCGACGACGGGGTGTTGCAGGGAAAAGAGGTGGAAGCATTGCGAGACTTGGCAAATAGAAAGGTGCCGCCGTCAGCAATTTTGAAAGGCCTGAAGGAAACTAAATCCTTCAATGAAACACCAATCAAATCAATTTATAATGCACGTTCCCGATTACTAAGGGGGCAGAGTGTGGGTATGGTAAACAAGTTGAAGGAGTTAGCATCACCGTGTAGAATTGTGGGTGATGAGCTTGTGGTGCATGTGGATAATGTTGAGGAGGAGCAGAAGGGAGATGAGGAGAAGGTGGATGAGGCTGAGGAGGCGACTGCATTGGCTGCTTATTGGCAGGATTATGTGGTGGATCGTAATGCGATGGAGCAGGCTGCTGAGAAGTTGGCTCTTAGTGGGCAGGAGCATAATGCTGCGGAGGAGGATGAGGTTAATGCAGCGGATGAGAATGTGGAGCCGAGGGTGCATGATGTTTATGGGGATGATGAGGCTGAGAATGCAGTGGCTGCTGAGTTGACTGTAGATGATTATGTTATTGGGGAGATGGTGGAGACGGAGGAGACGGTTGCCCTTAACGTGGAGGTGCAGAATGTTGAGGAGGTACTGGTGGAGGATAATGCAGCGGCTGAGACTGTAGAGCCGAAGGTGTATGAGGAGAAGGCGAACGAGGAGGATGATGATAAGGAAGTGGCTACTGATTTGATTGTTGAGGAGCATACTGGGAAGTTGGTGGATACGGCGGGTGTCACGACCCGCTTCCCTAAAATGGAGGCGAGACGTGAAAAGGTCCGCACGAGAGTGGAGCTGTGAAGCCCCAAACCTGATAAGCGTCAATAAGTAAATAAGCAGGTCCCTGTAACCACAACGGAATAACAATAATAATACAAGCAGAGACTGAAATAAAATTCACATCTCATAAAATTGTCCAACATCAACATAAGTCCAACATCCAGAAAAGCCACCAGGCTAAAAGAAAAGAGTCTAAAGGCCCAGAACAAGGCCAACAAAAGAAACGACATAACAAAGTATAGGTGCTACGCACCGATAACAAAACAACTGTCTAACAAAAGTAAAACACAACGAAGACACTAGGACTGGTCCCCAGTGTCCACGTACTCCCCGTCAAACACAAGCTCGGGCTCGGCGTCAGCAAACACCTCGTCCTCAACAAGGCACTCGGGCTCAGGATCTAACATGTGTCACCCAAAAGAGTAAAGGGGCACATGTCAGCAAGTCTAAAAGACTTGGGCAAGGAAACTGAAGGTAAGGCTACTAGCAACCTAGCAGTTTAGTATGCATGACATGGCAGTTATAACATGAGTGCACAATTGAAACATGGCAAGACAATTTGTACAAGAGGACAATTATCGGGACAAGACAAGACATGATAAGACAAGACAAGACAAGACAAGAGTAGCCACGCTACTATCAATCTCAATCAATTCACTATTCACGTTGTTTTGTAGATGTTTACGCCTTATAGCTGAATGGTTTTACATTCGCTGATTGGCCGCTTAACAACTACCCCAAACCCAAGAGTTTACGCCTTACCACTGCAGTTGCTGATCGGGCAGACTCCCAGTTGATTGGTCGCTTAACTCTTACCCCCAATACCCACACGTAATGGAGCCAGGGTCCCTGAACATGAGCCCAGCAAGTGAGCCAGGGTTGCCCCGCACATGAGCTCGCATTATCAAACATTTGGCGTAGGGGTGCACCTAGCCGAAAACACGCAATTCGGGCATTGGCTATCAACCAACACATGGCCCGCTTCTGGAACACGAGCCAGGAACACAAGCATTTGTAGCAAAGCTACGCAATCACATAAACACTTAAAGAATGCAATGACATGACATTTAATTTGCGTACCGTTAATGGAAAGTAAACATGACATGGTAATTGTGCAACATGCTAAATGTCGGAACTAGCTTCGTTGTCAAGCTAGTTCCCCAATTTGCGCCTAGGCGAGTATCATTTCGTCGCCTAGCCTCTTTTACGCCTACAACTAGCAAATGGCCTAAAACATGGCCTAAACCCTAAGTGGCAAGTTTCACTTGCCCAGCACCGGGGATGACGACCACTTCGTCACACGGATGCCAATCTACGGGGAAATCGCTGTTTTGGGGGATCAATCACCAAACAACATGAAATTTATTAGGGTTTCATAAAAAAAATATATATAGGTTAAGAAAACAACGGTAGATCGATTTCTTACCAAGAGGAGACGGAAGAACACTCCGGGGAACCCTAGGATCAGATCTGGAAAAGATTGGAGAAGTTTGGGAAAACTAGGGTTTTGGGGGATTTGGGGATTTTGATGGGTTTTGGTGAGATTTTGGGGAAGATGAGAGGTAGATAGAGTGGATGGATGGTTTGGATGATGATTCTAGGGCTTGGAATGGAGAAATGAAGCTTGGAGGAAGATGGGGGCTGAAGGGGGAAGATTTTAGGGTTTTAGGTCGTGTTGGAGAAGATGAAATCGTTTGGGTTGGGTTTAAATAGGATGGGCTGGCGGTTGCCCAGAAATTAGGGTTTTAACACTGGTTAGTCGGTCAAAGAGCAACCACTGACCGACTAGTTTGACAACTAGTCGGTCGGTCGACCAACGCAGACCGACTAAGTGCAAACAGTAACTCCTGAACGAAAATAGGATTCTAGAGTTAGTCGGTCCATGAACAAATACTGACCGACTAGTTTGGCATCTAGTCTGTCGATGAACGTTCTTAGACCGACTAAGAGTAAACAGTAGCTGATACAAAAATTAGATGATGAGTTAGTCGGTTAAAGAAGTATTGCCGACCGACTAGTTTGCAACCTAGTCGGTCAACCAAAGTTCTTAGACCGACTAACGATAAACAGTAACTCTTGAGAAATTTAGAAAGCTAACTAGTCGGTCCAAGAAGGATTGCCGACCGACTGGATCGTCATCTAGTCGGTCGATGGCCCTTCTTACACCGGCTAATGAGCACCAAAAGTTCCGATACGGAGCGCGGGGCCCCGGGATCGATTCCTAAGACTCCTAGGCTTGATCTATTAGTTAGATACGACCGTTATGAAGTCCGTCACGAGTGACACACTTCGAAATCGACGATCCTAAGGAAGAAACGAGAAAATACGACGAATCGATCGAAAACGAAAGCTACGGAGACGAAAACCACACAAGAGGAGAAAATCCACCAAAACATATATTATATTATATTAAATCCAGATACATGAAAAGCAGTCGTTACATCGGGGACGGTGGAACGTAATGTGGCTGACCAGACTGCTGAGATGGATGAGGGGGAGAATGCAGCTGGGGAGAATGAGGAGCCGCAGGAGGATGAGGCGAATGTGGAGGATGTGGAGGATGAGAAGATAGAGGATGCTGGGTTGATGCAAGCTGAGCTTACGTTGGAGTTGGGGGCGACGGTGGAGACGGGGGATCATAATGTGGATGCTCAGACTGCTGGGAGGGAGGAGGAGACGGCTGTTGCCTCATATTTTGATGAGCACGAGGAGATGGATGGCATGCTTAAACAACTTTCTCCCCTGGTTGATGAGATTTCTGATCATTTTTCGGATGTGACGGAGAAGCCTACAGTTAGGAGGAAGCCTGTTAAGGCTCCACGGTTGCATTCAATTGCGGAGCATACGGCGGCGGCGAAGGAGAAGCCTAAATGGAAGAGGCGGCCTTCGAAGGAAAGTAGTAGGCGTCCGAAACTTCAAATAAAGAAGCCGAAACCTTCGTTTCCCCGTGATGATTATGTTGATGATTTGCCTGCCAACTTCCTCATACCATATTATTTGGATTTTCATCACACGCTACAACCCCTCATGGCGGGCAGCGTAGACGTGGATGCAGATGGCAACTGTGGGTACATGGCTGTGGCAGTTCAGTTGGGCTTGAAAGATTCCGATTGGCGGACTGTCAGAGCTGATTTGCTCCGTGAGATGCGGACATACAGCGGCTTGTACATGCGTGTTCTGAGTGAGGTTTCATATAATAATAATTTGAAGGCAGTGAACTATTTTATTACTGATAAAGTTGCAGGACGGGAAAATTGGATGCAGATGCCAGACATGGGACATGTCATTGCCTCATGCTACAACTGTGTAGTACATTTGATTTCAAATGATATGTGTGTGACATTTTTTCCATTGAGAAGTCCTCTAGTAAACCGAGCCTCCAGACTCCACATAACGTTGGGTTATGTGAACGGAAATCACTTTTTTATCCTTCAACTTAAACCAGCAGGTGACGTCCCTCCGACTTCAGTTGCGTGGACAAGATCGCATGACCCTGTGGCCGATGGATGGCCTGCTGGTTACGAGCAGAGGATGCAGTCATTCGTTGATAGTGTAAAAGGTACGGATATTGCTACCGCTGATGATTTTTAGTATCTGTAAGATAAAACGTTTATCAATGTAATACGTTTTTTTGGTATAAAAATGGACCACTTTGGCAGATGAAATTTTATCATGGCTTCTGAAATGTGCAAATGTCATCATCGGTATGGATTGATGTTGTGTATCATACCAATTACACCGAGCGCAACACTGCAGTAATATTGCCCGTTTTGCGCTTTGAGTAATTATGTCTTTACCTACCAAATTGCTCAACGCGCAGAACTGGCAATATTAGTGCCGGTTTTGCGCTCTGGGTATTTTTAATAACATCAACCTGTGTTCCAAATTGTTATGCGATGAGAATGTGTCATTGTTAGTGTGTCCAATACTCCAAGTGAGAGTAGGGTTATTGTATCATATATGTTATTGTCTGAAAAAATTGCTTACCACAAACTCCCATTGATAAGTTTTGCCCGTTGAGCGCCTTTATTAGCCAATTTGTTAGTGGTTACTACAATTGCTCACCATTCACCACGTTCAGAACAAATAATTTTGGCCGGTTGTGCGCGGTGAGAAATTTTGTTAGTGCGAAAAAAAACTCCTCCTCGTCCACTCAATAAAATTTGCTGATATATCCACATTTATTGCTGCTCGCACCGTGCAAATTTTTAATGGTTAACAGAAATGCTCACAGCGCACAACGACGATATATTGGAACCTTTGGTCTTACTAATAGTCTAAGAGACTCCTCGAGTCTGCAGATCAGTGTTGGTGAACATACAGAGCAGGGATCGTTAATATACAGCGGATTGCTACCAGCCGGATGTTCTGCTCTATAATGATTAATGTCTGCCTAAGTTTTGCGCGTTGGGATAAACTGTAGCCACTAAAAAAATAGCCCAACGCGCACAACGGGCAAAATAATGCCCTTAGGCTCGGGCAAAATTACGAGCACAACGGGCAAAACAACGCGCACAACGGGCAAAAAGGAAAGCCGGTGGTTCGCTTTTTGAGCATATAAAAGGTAGTTTATCAACAATTGTTAAACTCGCACACACCTAGTAGCCTTATGCCCGGTGTGCGCGTTGAGCAAAGTTGCAACGATAGCCCATTTGCTCAACGCGCCCCGCACGGACTAATTTTGCCCGTTGTGCGCTTTGAGCATATTTGTTGGATGCTGTAATTTTTGTTCCCACGGTCAATCATTCACACTCCTATTTTCATCATACTAAAATTGTGATTCCGCAATATGCCAACAGTTAAACTTCGCTTAGAAACTTTACCTAGTCAATCTGATTCAGAAACTGCATGCAAACCTTTAGATTAACGCTGATACATATTCAAATGGTGACCATTCCAAAATGGCCAACCCATTCTAACATACTGAAGTACGTACAGATACAGATCCAAACAGATACATATCCCTTTACTCTTACAAACTGATACATTTGAGTGTCTTCACAGATGTTTGCAATGAAGTGGCGCGTGATCTGCGTGTTTCCCCCTTCAACTTCCGCGAGTTCATCGGGCGCACATCTTCGTTGCGTTTATTAACGTCCTTGGATAGTTGGATATGAGAGTCGCGTCGTTGTCACCTGCAGTCAAGTCTGTAGCCGTGTCAAACACAACGCCTGGAACCCCGATTCCCCTGTGGCGATGTATGACACGGGCAATGCGCTCCACATCTACGTTGCACTTGCCGAATTTCTGCCCTGATCTGCTCAAGATGATTGTCATACCAGATGTTTGCAATGACGTGGAACTTTGTCCTTTGTAGGAGACGTCGTGAATTGGAAAGTCGGCAGACCGTTTCACGTATTATCGTCATTGCTGTCGTCGTTGTAACATGAAGTCAGGACAAAAGACACTGATTGGAACTCCGTTACCGGAGAAGATGTAAAACAACACAGGGTTGCATAAGAAGTTGTGTTTGGGAGTGTAAGAGATCGGAAAGGATAGGATGGAGTGTCTGTGCGTGAAAGATGATGTATAGTGAAACGATGAAGGGTTTGATGGAGGAGATGGAGTGTATAAAGAGGAGATGGAGATGGATATGGAGTGTATAGTAAGACACGCAAAACAAATACATAGCCACAATTCATAATAGGAGGGAATGACAATCTATCATGGTACAACCCCCAGCAGCTTTCCTGAAACATGAGAGACAGCATAGCCAATATCACCCCAAAAGAATATGGTATGATCATCGTACACATTTTTCATAGTGTTGTTTGGGAAAAATTTTCTCAACACAGTTGCAACACCCCCCAGCTTTGTCGGGGATGCTTGATTATAAATGGACGATAGCCCTTCGTTGTATAAGTTTCCAACATGAACCATTTACCTTTACGTGAAAAGAGTACTGGATGAATGCTATCGTCCATATCTATATCAAGCATGCACGAACAGCTGAAGGACTTATTGTTTCCATACAGAGGTTATGTGGGCAAATAAAGAAGATGATGATAGAAGAAAGTAGACGAAGTTTAGAGAAGATGAGTGCTCGTTGTCCGCCATTTATAGGGGAAATTGGACCAATCATAATGAAGCGTATAAAAAGTCCATGATCCTACAGTAATGCAATGGATCTCGGGAATCAACATTTAGAGCATCTCCAAAGGGGCTCCCTAAATTATTTTAGAATGTGGAAAAAAATAGGTTAATTACTCTCCGCGCAAAACCATGAAACCCTATGGTTTTTCGCCTTGATCACATAATAGGAAAATTACACTCAACAATACTACTCTCCACTAAGATTTTTTAATACATTATATTCGCCGTGCACACCGGGCTAAATAATACAGAGGCGAGTAACTATCATAATTGCTCACCGCGCAGAACGTTTAGAAAACGAGAATTGCTCAATGCGCAAAACGCAGAACACATGACAGCGAATTGTATTGATGAGAAGAAGTAGAGTTAATGTGTGGCTACATCGAAGACCCCGTCATGCTACAGAGGGGTTCTCGTGAATATACAAATGACTGCTCATCTACAGCGGATTGATGTCAGAGAGATGAAGAGACGTTAATTGCAATGGGAGAGAATTGATGTAGCTGGAGCGATTTGAAAGCTCTCAGGGAGACCTTTGACCCGAAAAATGACACAAATGTCCTCAAAAGCAAGAGCAATTGTGACCCAGTGGAGAACTTTGTGGCAATGCACCCTCACTGCGACAAAATTGGTTGTGTGTGGTGAGCAATTCTGAGGTTTGAGTGGTTTTGTGCGCTGAGCAATTCTGATTTTTGAGAGGTTGTGTGCGGTGAGCACTTCTGAGTTTGAGTGGTTCTGTGCGATGAGCAATTTTGAGTTTTGAGTGGATTTGTGCGCTGATCAATTCTGAGTTTTGAGTGGGTTTTGTGCGGTGAGCTTATTCTGAGATTGAGTGGTTGTGTGCGGTGAGTAATTCTGAGGTATGAGTGGTTTTGTAGCCGCTTACTTAATTGCTCAATGCTGAGACATAATTGATCAAAGCAAAGAAAGAAAAGCCCCCGTATTCGATCTCTCCTCACAATCCCAGGGTGTTGGGACGATTTGCCTCTAGACACTCCTCCCCTCTCAAAAGAAACCTCCCGTTGGCCCGATCGTTGGATAGGCCCTCCTTTGATACCGGACCTCTCCTTCCCGACGAATTCTTCCTCTTACAGGTGGATCGCCAACGAGTTATTACTCTTACACATGGAGCGGCCCGTCTTCCACTCCCTGACTTCCCTTGTAGAACTTACACCAGGGGACTTAGGGCGGACCGCTCCTCCCCTCCAACGCCTACTCCGTGATGACCTCCACCTCCGGGGGCGGCGTCGCTGAAACCTCCCGTTGGCCCGATCGTTGGATAGGCCCTCCGTTGATACCGGACCTCTCCTTCCCGACGAATTCTTCCTTTCTTAGGCGGATCGCCGACGAGTTATTCGTCTTACACATGGAGCGGCCAGCCTTCCACTCCCCGAATTCCCTTGGAGAACTAACGCCAGGGGACTTAGGGCGGACCGCTCCTCCCCTCCAGCGCCTACTCCGTGACAACCTCCACCTCCGGTGGAGGCGTCGCCGCCCGCGGGGTGTCGGTCCAAATCACCGGTGAAGGCATCACCATGCCAATCACCCCACTGGGCACCACCGTTCCCAGACAACGGGTCCCTCCGCCATCCAACGGTCTGCCTTCCACTCATCGACCTCCCGTCGCACATCCTGAAGTGGAACGAAACCCCAGCCCGCCATCCAACGGCATGCCTTCCACTCCTTGACGCCCCGTCGCACATCCAGGTGCAGGTTATAGTAAATTGGAACGAAACCCCCGACCACCATCCAAAGGCCTGCCTTCCACTCCTCGATCTCCCGTCGCACATCCTGATGCAGTTTACAGTAAAGTGGAACGGCCCGCCATCCAATGGCCTGCATTCAACCACTGGTGTCTTTATCGACGTATTGTAAAGAACGCGAAAATGTCCCTCCAAGCAAGTTGTTAAATTCCGTCTATGATAAAATTAACTTGTTTACATGCAAACTTTTAGATTATCTCTGATACATAATCAATCTGAAGACCTTTTAGATTAAATCGGCTACATATTCAATCGACTTCGTATACTGATTGAAAATTTTTAGATTATATCTCAGACATATTCCAATTGATGACATTTTCAAAATGATCCCGCCATTCAACTTTATGGATGTACATACTGATACAGGACAAAACATATTCATTACCCCATGCTCTTTACAAACTGATACATATGATTGTCTTCGTAAGATGTTTGCAATGAAGGTGCTTTTTACCGGATCTATTGTCGGCGTGATCTGCGTGCTTCACCCTACAACGACGCCTGCAATGACGACACTCCTATCCTGCCTACGGTTGCCGTAAGTAGGCAACGACGTTAACTAACGCAACGAAGCGACCATCTTCGTTGAGTTTATGGACGTGTTTGCCAACTATCTGCCATCGTAGCCCTTATAGGAGTGGCGTCATTACAGGCGTCCTTGTACCCGACTGTCAAGTATGACGACGGTTCAAAGACACGGAAAAGAACTCCGATTGCCAAGAGGCGGTGAACACCGACACATGGTTCGTTATAAATAGAATGAGATTTTCATTTTCGAGATCGGAAAGAACAGTAGGAGGAGGTGTTTGTGTGTCTTAGACGATCTATAGTACAAATATGAAGGGGATGGAGGAGAAGATAGTGTAAAAGAGGAGATGGCTGTTCCACGTGAATGCGTGAAAAAAGTACTGGTTGAATTTTATCGTCCATTTTTATCTCAAGCATCAGGCCCGAACAGTAGAAAACCATCTCATCTTTACACCCCATATCCATCTCCATCTCGTCCATTTCTACCTCATGCATCATGCTCGAACAAAAGAAGACCGTATTGTTTCCAGACGGAGGTTATATGGGCAAAAAGAAGAAGATGATATAAGAAATTAGAGGAAGTTGTGAGAAGATGAGGGCTCCTTGTCCGCCAATTTATAGGGGAATTGGACCAATCAAAATGAAACTAAACGGTTTTTCGCCTTGATCAACAATAATGCCAATTGGAAAATTACTCCCAACAATACTAATCTCCACTAATCCTTTTAAAAACATTTTATTCGACGCGCACACCGTGCTAAATAATACAGGAGCGAGTAACAAACTAACAATCAGAATTGCTCACCGCGCAAAACGCATGGAAAAATGGAATTGCTCAAGGCGCACAACGCACAACGCATGGCAGCGATTTGTATTGGTTTATGAGGATGCGACCGAAGTAGAGTTACTGTGTGGCTCCATCGAAGACCCCGTCATGCTACAGGAGGGGTTCTCATGAATATACAAAAGACTGCACATCAATCTACAGCTGATTGATACCAGACATGTGCAGTTCTCAAGAATGTTTGACCGGCCGGTGGGATGTGAGCTGGAAAAATTAATAGCCGCTAACATAATTGCACAAAGCTAGGAACTAACAAATTTATGGCAGTTGTGCGCGATGAGCAAATTTTTAATGGTTTAAATAATTGCTCATAGCGAACAACAAGAAACGACAGGTGTAGACGCTTTGAGTCGTTGTGCGCTTTAACATGTATTCGCTTTGAGCATCTAAGGTATTTTATAGACAATGGTTTAACGCGCACAACCAATCTGAAGACATATTCAATCAAATTCAACTATATTGATGTACATACTGATACAGACCCAAACTGATTCATTAGCCTATGCTCTTACAAACTGATACATATGATTAAGCCTGGATGGCGGCCCTTGGTCACATAGGTTGGCGGTGGATGGCTACTGTCCCTCTGAGGCACAAGCACTCCTTCTTGTTGTTTTCGATCGTTTGTCTCGCATCCAAATTGAAGAATAAAATGAAGAAGAATCGCGTCGGAATACGGAAAAAGGCGAAATTCCTATTAGCATCGATCCAGAGGTTCTCGAATGCTTCATTGGCTGCGAGCCCTTGCGGTGTACATCGACCACGTTTACAGTTACCGTGCTCAGCGTATTTGTCATGCAATCCGAAGGCATCTGCTGATCCCAGTATTCTAGCACTGAAGCTTCCGGGTCTGGAAAATCAAACATTTCATCCTGGTAACAAAACAGAATGCTTAATGCCATCATACATACATACATAGTTTTGAATTATTCAGAGGAAATAATTAGAAAATTTGTACTTACTCCAATGACTAGATCCTCCAGGTTCGGGTAGCTATTCAGCAAGCATGACAGGATTGAAAACGTCGTTGTTGTGCAGGGTATCCGTCTGAGGGTGAGTTCTTTCATCTTTGGCAAGAGACACCACAGAGTAACGGTCATGATATAGATATCAGATATGGACGATATCATTCATTTAGCTGTTCGTCCATTTATAATCAGGCATGCCCGAAAAAGGGTTTCCAGATGTGAGGATTTCGCCTTCCACGAACAGCTGAAGGACTTAATGTTTAAATAGGAAGGTTGTGGGGGCAAATAAAGAAGATGATGATGGAAGAAAGTAGATGAAGTTGTGAGAAGATGAGTGCTCCTTGTCCGCCAATTTTATAGGGGAATTGGAGCAATCAAAATGAAGCGTATAATAAGTCCTTGATCCTACAGTAATGCAATGGATCTCGGGAATCAACAATTATTTACTCAACGCGCAAACCGCGGAATACCAACGCGAAAATCGCGTAATCCCAATTATTTTAGCATCTGGATCAAAATTGGTTAATTACTCTCCGCGCATAACAAGGAAACTCATCGATTTTTCGCCTTGATCAACATTGATGCTAACTCTCCACTAAGATTTTTTAATACATTTTATTCGACACGCACCACGGGCTAAATAATACAGAAGAGAGAAACTATTATAATTGATTCTCGCGCAAAACGCATGGAAAATGGGAATTGCTCAATGCGCACAACGCAGATGGGTCAATGAGGATGTGACTGCTGCAGTACCATATTAACTGTGTGGCTACATCGAAGACCCCGTCAAGCTACAGAAGGGTGCTCGTGAATAAGAAAATACTGCTCCTGAATCTACAGCTGATTGATACCAGACATATGATTTTCCCAAGAATGTATGACCAGTGGCAAGTGAGCTGGCAAAATTTATATTTTGGCCGTTGTGCGTGGTGAGCAAATTTTTAATGGTTTAAAAATTTGCTCAAAGCGCACAACAAGTATCGCCAGATGTTCACTTTGACCCGGTGTGCGCGTTCAGCAAATTTGTTATGGCTAACATAATTGCGCAAAGCGCACAACATGCAGAATTATGACCGATGTGCGCGTTAAGCTCTATAGTTGCGTCGTTGACAAATTTGCTCAACGCCCCCACGGGAATAAATTTGACCGTTTTGCGCTTTGAGCATATTTGTGAATTGCAATAATTTTAATTCCACCGCGCACCAGCGCATTGAATCAATCACATTCCAAATTTCATCATACTTAAACACGCACAACCAGCAGAATTATGCCCGTTGTGCGCGTTTAGCTAAAGTGTAGATTAATTCTCATACATATTCTAGTTGATGTTATTTTGAAAATGACCCAGCCATTCAAATATATTGATGTACATACTGATACAGATCCAAACTGATTCATTAGCCTATGCTCTTACAAACTGAAACATGTGATTGTCGGTGTGATCTGCGTGCTTCCCCGTCAACTTCCGCGAGTTCATCGGGCGACCATCTTCGTTCCGTTTATTACCGTCGTTACCGATTTTCTGCCATCATCGGCTGGATATGAGTGTAGTTATAGCATGCGTCGGTGTAACGTGCAGTCATGTATGTAGCCGTTTCAAAGACACCTAGAGAAACTCCGATTCACATGAGGCGTCGAACAACACCAACAGATCAAAATACTAAACACCGCTGGTCTTTGAACAACTTACAAGCTCAGATGCAGAACTGCATGCGGCGATGTGTTCCAGTAAGAGAATACTAAACCTTGCATGCGGCCCCAACCTCGTCGCATCTCTTCGTTACAACCTCCTCAAGATCTGCTAAGGCGCACGTAGGTGGATGATCTTCGTTGTAGACAATGAAGGCGGATCCTACGGAGAACACACTGGCATTTGATGCGTCCATCACCTGGTCAACATTCATCTGGACGGTTCGACCGGCAGCTAGATCCACCTTTTCGAGGAAGCCCCTTTAAGGAGGCTCGAACTGATCGGTGAAGTAAAAGCTTAATCCAGAGAAGATCTTCACCGCCTGTAAGAGACCAATATAAGAGACCAATATGATATGTGCACTACTGGACATGGGCCTCCGCACACGCATACACAAGGAAAAGTGTTCATAAGATGGCTTCCTCCGATAATTATCCAAAGACTCAAATAGTTCAAAACATTTTCCAATTCAAATAGTTCAAAGGCGTGACATGCCGTCATTGGCGTGTCATTACAGTCACTTCCCTGCTCGTTTTGTAATTTCTGTCGCTTTACTTGAGCATCATCAACATCATCTGTTCGGACGAGGAAATGGATGTGTGACTCTTCACATCATTTGATTTTCTGGAAATCTGAGACAGCCATGCCTTTTGTGTTTCCGCACAGGTTCCAGGCTTCCAGCTTCTGCATTATGCGACAATTATGATCTGCTTCATCCACAGTCAGATTTGGCCAATTTGCCTGCGAGCCAAGAGATCGAAAAGAAAGGAGGGAGTGCTTGTGCCTCAGAGAGACGGTACCCATGCACCGCCAACCTAATTGACCTAGCGCAGCCAATCAGGGTGCAAAGGCCCGGGGGTCATTCTTCTCTTCGCAGACCAGGGAGAGAAGCATATTAGGGAGGCGACTGCATCAGCCTGTAGTCCTCCGATTTCATACGTTTCTCCAGGGCATTCACGGCATTCACGATCCATTTATCCTACAGTAATGCTAGGGATCTCGGGAATGAACATCTTATTTACTCAATGCGTAATCCCACCGAGAAAAACGAGTAATCCTAAGTATTTTAGGCTCAGCTGAAAAAGAGGCAATTTACTCTCCCCACACGACAAGGAAACTGAACCGTTTTGCGCCTTGAATTACTCTCCATCATAGACTCGAAAAATTATTTATTTTCCAGCGCAACAAAAACAATCAAATTGTTTCTGTTGTGCGTGCGGGTTCATTGGTTCCACTATAAGCCCTTGTGTGTAATGTGGAGTCCTCAGATGTGAGACCGTGTGTGTACAGCGGTTGGATATTGATTAACAATATGACTTTTAACCACCTCGCACGACGCGCACGACGGCTAATTGATATCAGCCCTTTGTTGCGTTTATTAACGTCATGGATTGGTAACGGCTATTTATTACAAATGTATTTTACAAATAACGTGACCAAATTTAATAATTTTAGTACCGATGGAAATATTTCAATTATACCTACTACATGAGACCAATATTGGATATTTTTCGAGCAAATTTAAAATATTTACAATATTACAAGAAATACTAAATACTTAAAAATTAAAAAAAATTAACATTGAAGAATAATATTATTTATAGTTTTCTTTCATGCAGGAACAATGTATTAGATTAACCCATTATAATGATAAATATTTTTCATTAGTAAAGCTTAAACAAAGAAAAAATAGGATTTGAAGATGGTGGGTTGGAGTTGCCCATCCTCAAAAATAGCATCTTTTAGAGATATTCCATTTTGAAAGGGGGTTTTTAGAGATTTGTGGTGGAGTTGCTATATGGAATTGGAGCAATCAAAATGAAGCGTATAGTAAGTCCTTGATCCTACAGTAATGCAATGGATCTCGAGAATCAACAATTATTTACTCAACGCGCAAACCGCGGAATACCAACGCGAAAATCGCGTAATCCCAATTATTTTAGCATCTGGATCAAAATAGGTTAATTACTCTCCGCGCATAACAATGAAACTCAACGATTTTTCGCCTTGATCAACATTGATGCTAATAGGAAACTTACTCCCAACAATACTACTCTCCACTAAGATTTTTTAATACATTTTATTCGACACGCACCCCGGGCTAAATAATACAGAAGAGAGAAACTATTATAATTGATCACCGCGCAAAACGCATGGAAAACAGGAATTGCTCAATGCGTGCAACACAGATGGGTCAATGAGGATGTGACTGCTGCAGTACCATATTTACTGTGTGGCTACATCGAAGACCCCGTCAAGCTACAGAAGGGTGCTCGTGAATAAGAAAATACTGCTCCTGAATCTACAGCTGATTGATACCACACATATGATTTTCCCAAGAATTTATGACCGGTGGCAAGTAAGGTGGAAAAATTTATAGCCGTTACATAAGTGCTCAACGTTCAGTACCAAAAAATTGCTCACAGGACACAGCGCACAACAAGTAACGCCAGGTGTTCATTTTGAGCCGGTGTGCGCGTTCAGCAAAATTTGTAATGGTTAACATAATGGCGCAAAGCACACAACATGCAGAATTATGCCGGTTGTGCGCGTGACGCAAAAGTTGCATCGAAGACAAATTTGCTCAACGCCCCCACGGGAATAAATTTGCTCGTTTTGCGCTTTGAGCATATTTGTGAGATGCTATAAGTTTACTCCCACTGCGCGCCACCGCAGTGAATCAATCAAATTCCAAATTTCATCATACTTAATCTGAATCCCAACCACGCCTACATCCAAACTTTTAGATTTAAGTCTTAATATACTTGTTCAATCTGAAAACATTATAGATTAAACCGGATACTTATTCACTCTGACTCAGAAACTACATACAAAATTTAAAAATAAATCTGATACCTTTTCAATCTGAAGGCATATTCAATAGAATTCAAAAACTGCTTGCAAAATTTTAGATTAAATCTCATACATATTCAAATTGATGACATTTTGAAAATTAACCAGCCATTCAAATATATTGCTGTACATACAGACTGATACAGATCCAAACTAATTCATTAGCCTATGCTCTTACAAACTGATATATATGATTAAGCCTGGATGGCGGCCCTTGGTCACATAGGTTGGCGGTGCATGGCTACCGTCCCTCTGAGGCAACAGCAATCTCTCCTTTTGTTTTCGTTCTCTTGGTTCGAATCCAAATTGAATAAGAAAATGAAGAACAATCGAGTGGGAATATGGTGAAATTACTGTAACCATTGATCCAGACGTTCTAGAATGCTTCGTTGGATGCGAGCCCTTGCGCCCGCCTATGTTCCAGGTTCAAAAATCCATGTTTTTGAACCTGAAACATTGGCGGGCACAACGGCTCGCATCCAACGAAGCATTCTAGAACGTCTGGATCAATGGTTACAGTAATTTCGATACTTCCTGGGCCCGAGGACGTTGTTCGTGCTTCAATCTTGAAGGGTATTCCGAAGGAGCGGACAAAGTTCGATGATCTTAAGAAGGATGAGATGATCCTCGATCGCTAAAAGCAAAAAAATGAACTGTTAAAAGCTTGGGGGAGGCGTCCATAACAATCTATAACCATCTAGTTACCTCGGTCGACCATCGTCGTTACGTTTATTATCGTCGTTGCCGACTGTCGGCAACAGTGAAACATGATAGGAGTGTCGTCATTGCACGCGTCGTTGTAACCGGCTGTCAAGTATGTATCATACTTGACACAATGTACTGGTTATGTCCCCCTGACCAGTACTTCTTGGGCGGTTGACCTGGGTGCCCAGTTTCGGGGACGGTCATATGGAAACCCTTTTTCGGGAATGCCTGATTATAAATGGACGAACAGCTGAATGAATGCTATCGTGCATGCTTGATAGCAATATCTGATATCTATATCAAGCATGCACGAACAGCTGAAGGACTTAATGTTTCAATAGGAAGGTTGTGGGGGCAAATAAAGAAGAAGATGATGGAAGAAAGTAGATGAAGTTGTGAGAAGATGAGTGCTCCTTGTCCGCCAATTTTATAGGGGAATTGGAGCAATCAAAATGAAGCGTATAATAAGTCCTTGATCCTACAGTAATGCAATGGATCTCGGGAATCAACAATTATTTACTCAACGCGCAAACCGCGGAATACCAACGCGAAAATCGCGTAATCCCAATTATTTTAGCATCTGGATCAAAATTGGTTAATTACTCTCCGCGCATAACAAGGAAACTCATCGATTTTTCGCCTTGATCAACATTGATGCTAATAGGAAAATTACTCCCGACAATACTACTATCCACTAAGATTTTTTAATACATTTTATTCGACACGCACCCCGGGCTAAATAATACAGAAGAGAGAAACTATTATAATTGATCCTCTCGCAAAACGCATGGAAAATGGGAATTGCTCAATTCCCACAACGCATATGAGTCAATGAGGATGTGACTGCTGCAGTACCATATTAACTGTGTGGCTACATCGAAGACCCTGTCAAGCTACAGAAGGGTGCTCGTGAATAAGAAAATACTGCTCCTGAATCTACAGCTGATTGATACCAGACATATGATTTTCCCAAGAATGTATGACCAGTGGCAAGTGAGCTGGCAAAATTTATATTTTGGCCGTTGTGCGCGGTGAGCAAATTTTTAATGGTTTAAAAATTTGCTCAAAGCGCACACCAAGTATCGTCAGATGTTCACTTTGACCCGGTGTCCGCGTTCAGCAAATTTGTTATGGCTAACATAATGGCGCAAAGCGCACAATATGCAGAATTATGTCGGTTGTACGCGTTACACAAAAGTTGCGTCGATGACAAATTTGCTCAACGCCCCCACGGGAATAAATTTGACCGTTTTGCGCTTTGAGCATATTTGTGAATTGCAATAATTTTAATTCCACCGCGCACCAGCGCATTGAATCAATCACATTCCAAATTTCATCATACTTAAACACGCACAACCAGCAGAATTATGCCCGTTGTGCGCATTTAGCTAAAGTCATGACAAATTTGCTCAACGCCCCCACGGGAATAAATTTGACCGTTTTGCGCTTTGAGCATATTTGTGAATTGCAATAATTTTAATTCCACCGCGCACCAGCGCATTGAATCAATCACATTCCAAATTTCATCATACGTAAACACGCACAACCAGCAGAATTATGCCCGTTGTGCGCATTTTGCTAAAGTCATGACAAATTTGCTCAACGCCCCCACGGGAATAAATTTGACCGTTTTGCGCTTTGAGCATATTTGTGAGATGCTATAATTTTAATTCCACCTCGCACCAGCGCAGTGAATCAATCACATTCCAAATTTCATCATACTTAAACGCGCACAACCAGCAGAATTATGCCCGTTGTGCGCGTTTAGCTAAAGTGTAGATTAAGTCTCATACATATTCTAGTTGATGTTATTTTGAAAATGACCCAGCCATTCAAATATATTGATGTACATACTGATACTGATCCAAACTGATTCATTAGCCTATGCTCTTACAAACTGAAACATGTGATTGTCGGTGTGATCTGCGTGCTTCCCCGTCAACTTCCGCGAGTTCACCGGGCGACCATCTTTGTTCCGTTTATTACCGTCGTTACCGATTTTCTGCCATCATCGGCTGGATATGAGTGTAGTCATAGCATGCGTCGGTGTAACCTGCAGTCGGGTATGTAGCCGTTTCAAAGACACCGAGGAACTCTGATTCACATGAGGCGTCGAACAATACCAAATGGTTGCATAACAGATAGAATGAGCTTTTTATCTTCGCGATCGGAAAGAACAGGAGGGAGTGTTTATGTGTCATAGACGAGGTATAGTGAAATGATGAAGGATTTAATGGTTTGGATGGAGTTTATAAAGAGGAGATGGATATGGAGTGTATAGTCGAGGAGTGGAAGGCGAAATGCTCACATATGGAAGGCATTCATCGGGCAAGCATGTTTATAAATGGACGATAGCCCTTCGTTGCGTTTATTACCACCATTGCGTAAGTTTCCAACAGCAACCATTTAGCTTTACATGAAAAGATAACTGGTTGAATTCCATCGTCCATTTCTACCGTAAGCGTCAGGTATTAGGGCTCGCTGTAGGATAACGGAGTATACTCATTAATTTGAATGGTCAATTTCACACTAAATGGACCGTGAATGCCCTGGAGAAGCGTATGAAATCGGAGGACTACAAGCTGATGCTGTCGCCTCCCGAATATGCTCCTATCCCTGGTCTGCGAAGTGCGAAGAGATGAATGTCCCCCCTGGCCTTTGCGCCCTGGATGTCTGCACTGGGTCACATAGGTTGGCGGTGCTTGGCTACCGGCCCTCTGAGGCACAAGCACTCCCTCCTGTTCTTTTCGATCTCTTGTCTCGCAGCCAAAATTGGAAATCCCCATGAGGGAAGGGACAATTATGATCTGCTTCATCCACAGTCAGATTTGCCCAATTTGGCTGCGAGCCAAGAGATCGAAAAGAACAGAAGGGAGTGCTTGTGCCTCAGAGAGACGGTAGCCATGCACCGCCAACCTAATTGACCCAGAGCAGCCAACCAGGGCGCAAAGGCCCAGGGGGCCATTCTTCTCTTCGCAGACCAGGGAGAGAAGCATATTCGGGAGGCGACTGCATCAGCCTGTAGGCCTCCGATTTCATACGCTTCTCCAGGGCATTCACGGCATTCACGGTCCATTTATAGTGAAAAACGACCGATCAAATTGATGAGTATTAAGTCCGTTATCCTACAGTAATGCTAAGGATCTCGGGAATGAACATCTTATTACTCAACGCGTAATCCCACCGAGAAAAACGCGTAATCCTAAGTATTTTAGGCTCAGCTGAAAAAGAGGCAAATTACTCTCCCCACACGACAAGGATACCGAACCGTTTTGCGCCTTGAATTACTCTCCGTCGAACACTCGAAAAATTATTTATTTTCCAGCGCAACAAAAACAATCAAATTGTTTCTGTTGTGAGTGCGGTTTAATTGGTTCCACTATAAGCCCTTGTGTGTAATGTGGATTGTGGAGTCCTCAGATGTGAGACCGTGTGTGTACATCGGATGGATATTGATTCACACTATGACTTTTAACCACCGCACACGACGCGTAAAACGGATAATTGATCTCAGCCCTTCGTTGCGTTTATTACCGTCATAGCTTGGTAACGGCTATTTATTACAAATGTATTTTACAAGGCACATGACCAAATTTAATAAGTTTAGTACCGATGGAAATATCTCAATTATACATACTACCTGAGACCAATATTGGATATTTTTCGAGCAAATTTTAAAATATTTACAACATTACAAGAAATACTAAATACTTAAAAATTAAAAAAATTAACATTGAAGAATAATATTTTTTATAGTTTTCTTTCATGCAGAAACAATGTATTAGATTAACAATGTATGCAGAAACAAGTATCGCCAGGTGTTCACTTTGAGCCGGTGTGCGCATTCAGCAAATTTGTTATGGCTAACATAATTGCGCAAAGCGCACAACATGCAGAATTATGCCCGTTGTGCGCGTTAAGCTCTATAGTTGCGTCGATGACAAATTTGCTCAACGCCCCCACGGGAATAAATTTGACCGTTTTGCTCTTTGATCATATTTGTGAGATGCTATAAGTTTACTCCCACTGCGCGCCACCGCAGTGAATCAATCAAATTCCAAATTTCATCATACTTAATCTGAATCCCAACCACGCCTACATCCAAACTTTTAGATTTAAGTCTTATTATACTTGTTCAATCTGAAAACATTGTAGATTAAACCGGATACTTATTCACTCTGACTCAGAAACTACATACAAACTTTAAAAATAAATCTGATACCTTTTCAATCTGAAGGCATATTCAATCGACTTCATAAACTGCATGCAAAATTTTAGATTAAATCTCATACATATTCAAATTGATGACATTTTGAAAATTACCCAGCCATTCAAATATATTGATATACATACTGAATTACTGATACAGATCCAAACTGATTCATTAGACTATGCTCTTACAAACTGAGGGGTTCTCGTGAATATACAAAAGACTGTTCGTAAATCTACAGCTGATTGATACCAGACATGTGCATTTCTCAAGAATGTTGGACCGGTCGGTGGGACGTGAGCTGGAAAAATTAATAGCTGCTTACATAATTGCTCAACGCCCAGTACCAACTAATTTATGGCCGTTGTGCGCGTTGATGATATTTATAATGGTTACTTTAATTGCGCAAAGTGCATAACAAGCACAGCCAGAGCCAGCTGTTCGCTTTGAGCATCTAAGGTATTTTATGAACAATTGTTTAACGCGCACAACCAGCAGAATTTACTCGTTGTGCGCGTTAAGCTGATGTTTCATCGATGACAAATTTTCTCAACACGACCACGTGAATAAATTTAATCATACTTATTCTGAATCCCAATCAAGCCTACATGCAAGCTTTTAGATTTAAGTCTTATTATACTTGTTCAATCTGGAAACATTGTAGATTAAACCGGATACTTATTCACTCTGACTCAGAAACTACATGCAAACTTTAAAATTAAATCTGATACTTATTCAAGCTGAAGACATATTCAATCGAATTCAACTATATTGATGTACATACTGATACAGACCCAAACTGATTCATTAGCCTATGCTCTTACAAACTGATACATATGATTGTCTACGTAGATGTTTGCAATGAAGGGCTCGATGTAGGATAACGGACTTATACTCATCAATTTGAATGGTCAATTTCACTATAAATTGACCGTGAACGCCCTCAAAAATTTCGCTTTGTGTTTGACATTACCCTCAAAAATTACTCACACCGCAACATCTGTATATACTGTATATTCACGAGCTCAACAACTGTAGACTCACGGGTTCTTTCCCTGACTCACAGTAAATCAACTGTAGTATCATCCTCATCCATGGGCAGTCCAAATCGTCTATAATAAATGGCGTCTCATTCTAAAATGTTGGTAACTGCTAATTTGATTGCAGCATTCAAAACCTCTCAATAAATACGCAGTTAATGCCTCGCTTTAATACGCAGCATTCAAAGCCTATTTTAATACTCGTTTAATATTTGACCGTTTGAATTCATAACAGCTATTTTTTGAATTCTATTTATATCCGACTGCTTTCCTCAAGAAAATACACGGAAAAATTGCTGCCTCCAAAAATTCTTCTGTGCTTCATTCCGTTCTCCTGGGTAGCTATACTGTGCAAAATCCAAAGTCTCTGGCCAAGTGTGGACGCGGACAGGGGCTGCTGTGTTAACCTTTGGGAGCAACCGGCAACAGCGATTACCACCGAGGTCACGCCACAGCGGTTTCAATTACATCTGTCAAGTATTCTGCTTCTCGGATCTTCCTCGTATAGCCACGGTACGTAGCCAAGTGTGGACGCGGCCAGGGGCTGCTGTGTTAACCTTCGGGAGCAACCGGCAACAGCGATTACCACCGAGGTCGCGCCACAGCAGTTTCAATTACATCTGCCAAGTATTCTGCTTCTCGGATCTTCCTCGTATAGCCACGGTATTCTACATATTTTTCTTACAATATATTTGTTTCTCAGTTTAACCGGACAAATTCTAACCATTGCTTCGTTCTGCTTGATGTAGAAATATACCATGGTAAATGGAAGATAAAATTGAAAGTTACTCCTGCTATTTCAATGTGGAGTCGTGGACCATTTCCTTCATGATGTAGATGCCTGTAAAGAGAATGGGATGGCGGTAGAAGATGACTCCAATGAAATCAGTCTAACTTCGCAACCAAAATGCACCTTCAAATCTTCCCAGAAGATCTCAGCGGTCAGCGTAGTAGCATTTGCAACCAAAATGCACCTTCAAATCTTCTCAGAAGATCTCAGCGGTCAGCGGACCTTCTAGGATACATGAGCATTTTCTTCCCTTGGGTGTGAAAGTAGGGATTTTCGAGGTATTCCATTTTGGTAAATATATACTTTTAAATACACTATAGGTGTAATTCTTATTCAATTGGGTGGAAAATGATGTAGAAATTTGGTGATTTTACATGCATGCAGATACAGTTGAGATTGCTCGAGAAGGTACAAAAATCCAAGATACTATTTATGTCGTAAAAAAATCCAGCGTTCAGTGGAGGTTAACAGTCATTGAGGGCAGCTGGGCAGGCACAACCATCAAGCTGCTAATTATGTCGAGGGCCATTCCGATGAAGGGCAGTTGCAGGGAATGGAGATGGAATCATTGAGAGATTTGGCAAATAGCACGCTGAGGCCGGCTGAAATTTTGACAGTCCTGTAGGAGAATCCTACCTTCCATGCAAATAAATTTATAATGCACGTCACCGTGTAAAAAGGGACAACAAGAATGTTGTCGATTTACATGTAAAACTTCCGATAGGATTCCTGCTGCCCTTCATCGGAATGGCCCTCGACATAATTAGCAGCTTGATGGTTGTGCCTGTCCTCAACGACTGTTAACCTTAACTCCTCACCGCCAACGCCGACGCCCACCATTACCACGCAATGAGAACAGACATTGACACTTCTTGGTTTTAACTGGCCTGTCGGTCGTTTTTTCCTTTCGGTGTCACCTGTAAACCCCGCTTCTTTCACATGCAAAGTTGTTTACTTTGCATGTGAAAGAAGCGGGGTTTACAGGTGACACCGAAAGGAAAAAACGACCGACAGGCCAGTTAAAACCAAGAAGTGTCAATGTCTGTTCTCATTGCGTGGTAATGGTGGGCGTCGGTGTTGGCGGTGAGGAGTGAAGGTTAACAGTCGTTGAGGGCAGGCACAACCATCAAGCTGCTAATTATGTCGAGGGCCATTCCGATGAAGGGCAGTAGCAGGGAATGGAGATGGATCATTGAGAGATTTGGCAAATAGCACGCTGAGGCCGGCTGAGATTTTGAAAGTCCAACCTTCCATGCAAATCAATTTATAATGCACGTCACCGAGTAAAAAGGGACAACAAGAATGTTGATATTGAAAAAAATTCGGTATAAAATTGATGTTAGGTTTTGTGCAAAATAATCACTTTTTCTAAGAAATTAAAAGATATGTTTACCCATATTGCTACCTTCGTATGGAAATTTCACCACACTTGTCACTTGTGCTTTTTAAGCCCCGCGGACGACGCGCACGACGGTGGTAATTTTGCCCGTCATGCGCGCGAATGGAAAATGCTCCACACTTGTACGTTTTAGCCCCGCGCACGACGCGCACGACGGGAGAAAATTTTGCCGGTCGTCCACGCAGATGGAAATTGCTTCACACTAGGCGTTTTAACCCGCGTGCACGACGGGGCGTATTTTTGCCCTTCGTGCGAGCGGCTGGAAAATGCTCTACACTTGTGCGATTTAAGCCATGCGGAAAAGGCGCACGACAGGGGTTGTTTTGCCCGTCGTCCGCGTGGATGGAAATTGCTTCACACTTGTGCGTTTTAACCCCCGCGGACGACGTGGTTAATTTTGCCCGTCGTGCGCCCGGATGGAAATTGCTCCACACTTGTCCGTTTTAAGCCCCGCGCACGACGGGGGAATTTTGCCCGTCGTGCGCATGGATGGAAATTGGTTTACCCGTTGCGTTTTACCCCTCCCGCACTACGGGGGTAATTTTTGCCTGTCGTGCGCACGTTTGGTAAATGCTCCACACTTGTGCGTTTCCCGCGCACGACGCCCACGACGTGGGTAATTGCTTCACACTAGGCATTTTAACCCCCGCGCACGACGGGGTTAATTTTTCCCGTCGTGCGCGCGGATGGAAATTGCTGCACAATAGGCGTTTTAACCGACGCGCCCGACGGGGTAAGTTTGCCCGTCGTGCGCTCGGATGGAAATTGCTGCACACTAGGCGTTTTAACCCACGCGCACGACGGGGGTAATTTTGCCCTTCGTGCGCGCGGATGGAAATTGCTCGACACTTGTACGTTTTAACCCCCGCGGACGACGGGGTTAATTTTGTCCGCCGTGCGCTCGGATGGAAATTGCTCCACACTAGGCGTTTTAACCCACGCGCACGACGGGGGTAAGTTTGCCCGTCGTGCGCGCGGATGGAAATTTCTTTACAGATTACGTTTTCCCCCTCGCGCATGACGGTGTTAATTTGGCCCGTCGTGCGCACGGCTGTAAATTGCTCCACACTTGTGCGTTTGCCCGCACACGATGCGCACGACGGGGGTAATTTTGCCCGTCGTGCGCGCGGATGGAAATTGCTCGACACTTGTGCGTTTTAATTCCCGCGACGACGCGCACGACGGGGGTTATTTTGCCCGTCGTGCGCGCGGATGGAAATTGCTTCACACAGTAGGCGTTTTAACCCCCGCGGACGACGTGGTTAATTTTGCCCGTCGTGCGCTCAGATGGAAATTGCTCCACACTAGGCGTTTTAACCCACGCGCACGACGGGGTAAGTTTGCCCGTCGTGCGCGCGGATGGAAATTGCTTTACAGATTGCGTTTTCTCCCTCACGCATGACGGGGTAATTTGGCCCGTCATGTGCACGGCTGTAAATTGCTCCACACTTGTGCGTTTGCCCGCACACGACGCGCACGACGTGGGTAATTTTGCCCGTCGTGCGCGCGGATGGAAATTGCTCGACACTTGTGCGTTTTAAGCCCCGCGGACGATGTGCACGACGGGGGTTATTTTGCCCGTCGTGCGCGCGGATGGAAATTGCTTCACACAGTAGGCGTTTTAACCCCCGCGCACAACGGGGGAAATTTTTCCCGTCGTGCGCGCGGATGGAAATTGCTCGACACTTGTATGTTTTAAGTCCCGCGGACGACGTGCACGACGGGGGTTATTTAGCCCGTCGTGTGCGCGGATGGAAATTTCTTCACACAGTAGGCGTTTTAACCCCCGCGCACGACGGGGGAAATTTTGCCCGTCGTGTGCGCGGATGGAAATTGCTCGACACTTGTGTGTTTTAAGCCCCGCGGACGAAGCGCACGACGGGGGTTATTTTACCCGTCATGCGCGCGGACGGAAATTGCTGCACACTTGTGCTTTTTAACCCCCGCGGACGACGGGGTTAATTATGTCCGTCGTGCGCTCGGATGGAAATTGCTCCACACTAGGCGTTTTAACCGATGCGCACGACGGGGTAAGTTTGCCCGTCGTGCGCGCGGATGGAAATTATTTTACAGATTGCGTTTTCTCCCTCGCGCACGACGGGGGTAATTTGGCCCGTCGTGCGCACGGCTGTAAATTTTTCCACACGTGTGCGTTTTCCCGCAAACGACGCACACGACGGGGGTAATTTTGCCCGTCGTGCGTGCGGATGGAAATTGCTCGACACTTGTGCGTTTTAATTCCCGCGACGACGCGCACGACGGGGGTAATTTTTCCCGTCGTGCGTGCGGATGGAAATTGCTCGACACTTGTGCGTTTTAAGCCCCGCGGACGACGCGCACGACGGGGGTTATTTTGCCCGTCGTGCGAGCGGATGGAAATTGCTTCACACAGTAGGCATTTTAACCCCCGCGCACGACGGTGGAAATTTTGCCCGTCGTGCGCGCGGATGGAAATTGCTCGACACTTGTGCGTTTTAAGCCCCGCGGACGACGCGCACGACTGGGGTTATTTTGACCGTCGTGCGCGCGGATGGAAATTGCTTCACACAGTAGGCGTTTTAACACCCGCGCACGACGGGGGTAATTTTGCCAGTCGTGCGCGCGGATGGAGATTGCGCGACACTTGTGCGTTTTAAGCCCCGCGGACGACGCGCACGACGGGGGTTATTTTGCCCGTCGTGCGCGCGGATGAAAATTGCTTCACACAGTAGGCGTTTTAACACCCAAGCACGACGTGGGTAAATTTGCCCGTCATGCGCGCGGATGGAAATTGCTCGACACTTGTGCGTTTTAACCCCCGCGGACGACAGGGTAAGTTTGCCCGTCGTGCGCGCGGATGGAAATTATTTTACAGATTGCGTTTTCCCCCTCGCGCACGACGGGGGTAATTTGGCCCGTCGTGCTCACGGCTGTAAATTTTTCCACACTTGTGTGTTTTCCCGCACACGACGCGCACGACGGAGGTAATTTTGCCCGTCGTGCGCGCGGATGGAAATTGCTCGACACTTGTGCGTTTTAATTCCCGCGACGACGTGCACGACGGGGGTTATTTTGCCCGTCGTGCGCGCGGATGGAAATTGCTTCACACAGTAGGCATTTTAACCCCCGCGGACGACGGGGTTAATTTTGCCCGTCGTGCGCTCGGATGGAAATTGCTCCACACTAGGCGTTTTAACCCACGCGCACGACGGGTGTAAGTTTGCCCGTCGTGCGCACGGATGGAAATTGCTTTACAGATTACGTTTTCCCCCTCGCGCATGACGGGGGTAATTTGGCCCGTCGTGCGCATGGCTGTAAAATGCTCCACACTTGTGCGTTTGCCCGCACACGACGCGCATGACGGGGGTAATTTTGCCAGTCGTGCGCACGGATGGAAATTGCTCGACACTTGTGCGTTTTAAGCCCCGCGGACGACGCGCACGACGGGGGTTATTTTGCCCGTCGTGCGCGCGGATGGAAATTGCTTCACACAGTAGGCGTTTTAACCCCCGCGCACGACGGGGGTAATTTTGCCCGTCGTGCGCGCGGATGGAAATTGCTCGACACTTGTGCGTTTTAACCCCCGCAACGACGTGCACGACGGGGGTTATTTTGCCCGTCGTGCTCGCGGATGGAAATTGCTTCACACAGTAGGCGTTTTAACCCTCGCGCACGACGTGGGTAATTTTGCCCGTCGTGCACGCGGATGGAAATTGCTCGAACTTGTGCG
>CM061140.1:47842183-47980109 GCA_030789695.1 Scilla litardierei | reverse complement strand
CCTCGATAGTCGTGGAGCCACATGCCATGTTGTCGCAACTCCTCGTCTCCATTGAAGTCGTGTTCCTCGTCACCAGTCACCAAATCCGCATCTGAGAGTAGCCATTCGCAAAAAGGATCAACTTTTCCCTTCCCCTTCGCTAAAGTCCTCGTCTTTTGCTCCGAATCTAGGGTTTCGACCTGATTTAAATCAATCTTTTTGGAGAGCACCGCAAAATTCTGATTTGATTGATTTAGGGCTTCCATGATTTGCACAAACTTCCAATCCGTCTCGGCACATTGATCTTCAATTTTCTTCGTGAGTTCTTGGATTGCGCCTTCAAACTTCTCTTCCATCGTGTCGATTCTATCCTAGGATCTCGTAGTCGCCACGGATCGACGAGCTCTGATACCAATTTGATACACTGGAGCTTTTTGTGGAATAAAAAGAGGATTTTTATGGATGGAAAAGGGAAATGAAAGGATTTTTATACAAAGTGAAATCTGAAATACAAGATAACTAGCCCCAATTCGAGAAGATGGGTTTCTCCTAACTTTTGATTCGAGATGAAAGTCTAAGATCTCCGGGAAAGTGTTCGTGGATACCTTGGACAATGGGTTCCACAAAATAATCAAGCACCATGCCCACATAGCCGGCCCTAGGCTAATAAGCCCCCCAAAATTTAAGATTTAGTCTTTTTATAAAAAAACACCCTCAAAGATTAGAATTTACGAAATCGCCCCTGAATTTGTAGCACGCCCACGCCTCCTCCTATATGTGATGATCGCATCAATGTCCAACAACCACTACGCATGGTCCAACATAGAGTAGAGCCTTACCTCGCAAAGCTAGATAGAATTCTTATCTTTCTCTATTGGGAAGGCCGATTCATTCTGGCCTATAGATTTTTGGTTAAGAAACCAACCTCAGCTCACATCCCGTTATGTATCAATACCGATGAAAACCAAATGATTCTGAGATGGTTAGGATTCAAGAAGATATGGCAAGAATCTCTGAAATAGGAGACGGTTGTTCAATAGTGCTAGAAAATTTCTTCCCAGGCATTAGTCTGGCTGATAATCCGGTCACTGAATTCAAGAGACTTAGAAAGTGGCTTAGGGATGGGGAAGTGCCTATTTGGCAATATCTCTAAGGAAGATAGAGAGATTCTTGAATCAGTAGCCAATTTGGAAAGGAGTTACAAAGAAGGTCATCTATCCATTGCAGGGATGTAGAGACTTAAGGATGAAACAGCATGACTTCTGGATATCTTCAAGAAAGAAGAAATTATATGGCATCAAATATCCAGAGTTAGATGGCTCAAAGGAGACTTTAATACAAGCTTGTGTCATAAAATGACATCTAACAAACAAAGAACCAACATGATTGGGAATATAATCAATTGATGCTCTCCAAGCCAAAGAAGATTTAGGAGTATTTAGTTCCAAGTTCAAATGATGTTTGGAATGTCTAACCCTAATAGAGCTTGCCTTCACTCCAACCATTGTACTCCCAATGCGAGACTAAAGGACTTCAAACACCCATTTGATCTTAACGGGGTTAAAAAGACTATTTGGCAGTTTGGCTAGAATTGGGCCTTGAGACAAGATGAATTTATGTTCTTTTTGAAGAAGTTATGGGAGTTGATTATCTTATGACATTTATCACTGAATTCTTTAAAGATACTGCCAAACTATATCACATGAACTATTCCTTCATGCTTGTTAATTCCCAAGGTAGCGACCTTAGACACTAGAGGAACACAAACACATCCGCCTTTTCAACAGCTCCATCAAAACATGAATGTGATTGCGTGTTATCTATATTACATTTGAGGACTTTTTTGAATTACCTTGCTGACTAGGACAAGTTGACTAGGACAAACAGGTTGATAGAAGGATGGTTGAGATTTAATCTTGGAAAATCAATGGTTGAGATTAGAGTTTGTGAAAATTTTAAGAGGGAAAACTTTTGTATTTGGGGGGGGCTTTTGGAGAAATAAATCTTCGTTTAATTTTGTTAAATTCGAGATCTTTGATTTAAGAGGTCTTGGAAGTTGAACATCCATTCATTTATGTGATTTAATTTACAATATTTATAACAAAAATAAGGAAAAGTAATATTATCAATGAATTATTCAAATCATCCTTATTTATCCGGACATTTGACTTCATCGAGAAGAAAATAATACACTCACAAATGAGATAATAGAACGTCGTAAATAATACACTCACACTAGGACCCGCATGACCTCATTATTAGGGCACCCGTTAAAATTTTTTACGCTAATTTGTTGTTCCGCGTCAAAGGCACCTGCGCCGAATTTGTTGTTCTACGCTAATTTGTTGTTTTGCGCCTAAGGCGCATGCTAAATTTTTTTACGCTAATTTGTTGTTTCCGCGCCGAAGGTGCTCGAGTCGAATTTGTTGTTTTACGCTAATTTGTTGTTCTACGCCGAATTTATTGTTCCGTGTCGAATGCGCCTGTGCTGAATTTGTTATTCCGCGCCAAAGGCACCCGTGCCGCTAAATATTTTTATGCTAATTTGTTGTTCTTTTAAATTTTGGCAGTGAAAATAATTTTTTGAGAAACAAAGATTTCGTGAGGGAAAATCTTAAGTGAACCGTGCCCACGAGAACGGATTATGACTAGTTAATCTACATTGGATGAATCATACCTTTTTGGTTAAATGACAATGGATGTTCCCTCACTCCATAGGATAATGTAAAGATTATTGCTCGAAAATATAACACATGCAATGGGTTATGGTTTTGCATCAATATAAGCAAAACCTCGCTTTTAGAATTCTTTTAAGATATCAGAAAGGTTATGGAACCTTCTTGGGCTAGACTATCCGTTTTACTTAGGAATGACAATTAATATCAACTTCAGAAAGGACACTTGATGTGGTAGTGCACCTCTTTGTGCTGAGTTTCTGACCGTCTACAAGCTCGCATATGATGTCAATGACTCAATCACAGAATACTAGAGATGGCATGGATGGAACCCCAGATTCATTATGTCTGTATCCCTAGTTGAATATGGTGATAAAATCATACTTAAAATCAGTTGTTAGACTTCCATCATTAAAATCAAACTTAAAATTGGTTGTTAGACTTACATCATTTCATTCAGGTTGATGACTCAGTTAAGTGGGCTTAAGACTCCAGTGACACTTTTCCATCAATTCAATGTATGATATAGAGCTCGGGCACAGCCTGTCGCTGATGGAGGAGAACTCTCAGCTCAGAGGCGAAGCTCGATGCAAGCGGAAGTCGCTCGACGCCATCATGAAGGATGGACCTTTCTAGCCACGGGGAGGCAGCCAAATGGAGTATGCTTGGTCGAAGCTCAGTTAAGGCGACGGATGTATGATCGTTCGAGGGGAGGCTCATGATGTGGTCCTAGTTCGAGTGGAGGATTGTTGGGATTTTTGAATAGTCCCACATCGGCCAAGTGGGGGGATCCGGGGGGTTTAAAATAGTGGCTTGGGAATTCCATTGGAATGAGGCCTTTTGGGGGAAAGCCCCGTGTTTAAAACCGTGCGGGTACCGGTGCGGGCCCAGAGCGGACAATATCTTACCAAAGTGGGGACCAAGCCCAAGGTGTTTAAACCCGGAAAACAACACATCCTTGAACTGAAATTATCATATATGTCATATGAGCTACTATGTCAAATTAGATCATACAAAGCATAAGTCAATTCACTCCAAATAGAAGCATCTGCTAAAGGGATATACGCATTTACTAAACGTCTATACCTTCATTGCATTGCATTATCATTTACATATCCATAAGAATTAAATAGATTCTCCCAATAAGAGTTACTGGTGGCTTACTGTTAGAAGGAACAAAATCACTTCACTTCGAATTAGAGCAAGTACTGATGGTTTTCACCTTCCATCACCTGCATATTCAACAAAACAAAATATGTATCACTCAAAAAGACGGAATAAAATAGCCTTTATTCGTCCCGGATTTCCGACTCTTTCAACATATCAAAGTCTCAAATCGATTTACTCTCAAGAATAGATAAATCAGAATTATCAATTAAGTACATATTCAATTTTCCTACTTTGTATAACATACCAAACCATATGTAATTGAGATGCCGAAGAAACATGTATAACAAGAAAAAAGAAATTGGATGTCATCGCGTTCAATGCTTTCTATGAATTCGATGACTATAGAGAAACCCCCAATTGACGAAGAAAAGGGATCAAAAATTAGTCTGGAATTAATGACTCTGGAGTCTCCAACTTCCATTTTATTAGGACCACAAAAGTGCGTTTTCCATCAAAATATGAAAACTTCAATCATAATCAAATGCGAGGTTATATTTTTGAACAGAGATTGCATCAATAGAAAGCAACTAGTGGTTCCTCAGCATGTCTATGTTGACCAGTGGCAATTGGGAAGAATTTCCAGACATGAAAAACAAAATTCTGGGTCATAATGTATATCTAAATGTCAATATCAAATGTTGTACACAAAAACCAAGTATATATTTAAACGTCCTTTATTTTCACCCTTCCGAAATTGAATCACATATCACATTTTAGCTACTACCATCTATCTTCCAAATTTACGAAAAAGAACAGAGATTATCAGTAATCATTATGATTTTTTTACACGAAAATATGGAAACAATCAAAGAGTAGACAAGTAGCATATACAAAATTAAAACTTCAAACAAAGGGTACAAACAGAAGAGACAAACAGAGGAACAGTACATGACATCACAAAAATGCTGCCCTTCTTTCTTATTGATTAAAATGGATCAGCAATTTACTTCATTTCTGCACGTTTCATTAAATAAATATATCCATCTCCCCACTGGACAACTCATATGATTATCGGCGAGCCCTTTAATAGATCTCTCTAGATAAAAAAATTCAGTAATTATGGAAAATTCATCTCAAGAGGCGTAAGTTCAACCGAGAGCTATATGCAGATAAATTAACATCCATTCCACTGCTCTCTTTATAATAAAAAAATATTAACTTGAATTTATGATGTACGCCTCCAGGTCATTAGAAAATACTTCAAGAATATGCACAATTGATCAGTTAAATCAAGACGGGTTCAAATATCTCTAGTGTTTCACCCCCAAAAAGAGAAAACAGAAGAAAATCAACTGAAACAATCGAAGCCATTCCCATCAATATAACAGTACTCAAAAACAAAAATTTACTAAGAAATTACCAGGTTCTTGGCTGCCTCGCCTAAAAAGATGGCGAACGTCGCCGAGAACATCAGCGAACAAAACACACTGCTCCGCTCCCAAATCTCGATCTCGATTGAGAGGGAGAGAAGTTTTCTTTTTTTGCGGAAAGAGTTGCTTTTTATTCTCTCTCGAAAGCTTCGACGTCTGTCTACAGTCTGCTGGTCTCTCGCGTGCCTTTTTGTGTGCCGGTTTTTTGTTTGTTTCGGCGAGCGGGCGGTTTGAGATTTGTTTTGTTACATTTGGCAGCGAGCGGATCATCGTCGAATAAAGTTCATGGGCTGGGCCCATGCGTCCAATAAACGTAAGATTCTGTTATTTGTGTTCTAGTGATTTGTACATGTCGAAATAAAGGATTTGTCTTTCTACGATCGACATTGCCTACAATCATTCAGTGCAATATAGTATTTCAGTAACTTGTTTGCTTCGCTATCTGGCCCAATTAAAGGATATGGTTAATATTTGTTGATCCCAGCTTTGAAAGTGAAACCAAGACATATGCATGCCTACTTGCATGCCAGAAATCATGCGAGGATACAATGTTTGTAGATCCCAGCTTGACGTTGACAGCTTTCATTCATCTCAGCCATGACGCAAATCTCTACCAGCGTACCAAAGCATGGCCGTTGAGGCTTTTGTGTGTGGTGAACATGGATTTCGGGTTTCGGGCCAACTCCGCTAACCCTGACATTGATGTAGACCCATTTTGCCGGTGAAAACGCTTGCTCTTGGCGGAGACCCAAGGCGGACTTTGCTTCCCTAACCCCAAATCAATATCAGCTGTTTGGTGGAGGTTGTTATGGCACCCGAACTAAAACCCTCCGATGTTCAAATTATGTAAGCTATAATCAATCTGTGTTCTCTTTCTACTCATGTTTGAGTAGATTTACATGGTGAAGGGTAGGCTACCTGGGCATTAGTTGGACGTAATTCATTAAGGGTTTAAGATGAGTCATCAGGGCGAACTCTTTCTGACTGGTTATTGTCAAGTAGGGAATTTAGTCTCAGGGATGTTGTGTTGTGGGGGTGAGTGAAGGGAAATGGTCAGGCAGAGTTGAAGCATACATTTCCCTTAGTGTAAATGGCAACGATGCCCCCATCAATGAAGAATGTAAGGAGTAAGATAATGTTTGTTGGAGTCTCTGATGGTCTGAAGTGGTTTAATTTCCTTTCATGCTAAAGGATTATGATGAGAAAAGGAACCTGAAGGGGATGAACTTCTCCCAGAATTGCTTTCATATATAGCCACCTTCAAGTTAAGAGACCATCTTGAATGTGAAGGAATGAGAGATGAGTCAGGTGACAATTTACATCTCGAATATGGCTTACATTTTTCCTTTCACCCATACTGACTAGAGTTGCTAAATAAGATGAAAATAACCATTTCATAGCTCACCCTAAATGCCATGGGGCTTGTTAGTTTTATTGCTTAATGAAATTCAGTACACAGTAATGGAACAAAGATCCAATGAAACAACGCACGACAATCAGAAACGCACAAGACTTGGTAACGCAGTTCGGTGCGCACACCTACATCTGCGGGGTCCACGCCCAGAAAAATAGAATACTCCACTAATATAATCAAAGAGTACAAACTCTAAAAATCACGTTTCTACTAGGAGGAACACTCTCCCCCTTAATACAAACCGTGAGGGGTGATCGCAATCAACCCCGTGGAGTATTCTCGGCAAGCTCCCCTTACCAGCAAGCTCCCCTTGCACCACCGATTAGATCAACTCCCTTGATCCTACGTGCGTAGCCGTCGGCCTCCCTCCCGGAGTTTCACAGAACTTCTTCGCAAAAGTTAACCTAGCCGTCACGCTGCCGAACCCTAATAGCACTCGCTCCCCCTCAATCCACGGTTCGATCAGCAAGTATCCAATCAAATCGGTTACAGCTAGGCAACCACAATATCTGCAACACTCAACAAGCATGAGATCCCTGAAAATCCTCAAGAGCCCGTTGCGAAGATATTGCGAGCAAAAATCTCTCCAACCGTCTTTCAACAAAATAACCGAGAGATATAAATTGCCAATCAAATCTTTAACAATATTTAATCAACATAAATACCTGAACTGTTAAAGATAGAAAGTTAAGATCACCAGATTCCCAAATCCGGATCCAAGAATACCGCGAACAATCAATGCCGCATACAGTCACAGCGTGTTGAACATTATGGTGCAACATAATGTTCAACAATTTGTCCAACACACTAGGCTGAGTCGTTTTTCTTCTTCAGAATACTGTTGCTCGGATACAACAACATGTTCAACAAAAGTTCCAACACCATCAACGAAAACCGTCTTTCTTCTTCAAGATAGTTAAGAGCAACCAACGATTATCATAGTGCCACTTATGACAATGCAGATATGAATAAAACCTAACAATCTCCCCTTTTGGCATTTAGTGGCACAACAAGATATGATATGAGACTGATTCAAACTGAAGAAAGATGGGGAAGACACGGATTATGAAAATAGGAAACCGCTGTTCTCAAAACATCATAACATCATCACATATACAGCAAACCAAAGTCAATCACACCTCCTGAACAACTTTAACAACACAGACAGTGGAGACTCCCACAGTGCACAAAAACACCCCAAAAACATTGTCATATCATAATATCTCTCCCCCTTTGAGCCACTAAAGAAAGAGACATACCTCAAAAAGAGAGTGCCACCAGAGTAGAGAGATGGAACAATCACTGATCCTCAGCAGGTTTACTCTTCAGAGCAGACAGTTTGCTCTGCAACATAATTTTGTGACTATCTAGAAGACCCTTCTGACTTTGGAGCATCAACAATTGATCATCGACATTCTGAATTGCCCTCTCTAAGAACTGAATATCCTCCAACACTGAAGAAGAACTGGCAGCAGCCTGAACAGGAGGAGAAGAAGGTGTCTCATGATGCATAGGGGATGCGGGATCTGCAACCTGAGGAGGTGAGGATGATGTCGGAGCATCATGAAGAGAGGGTATCACCTTTGAGATATCATCAAACTTTCCAACAACGGACTTAGCAGTGTACGATATATTGTCGCACGAGGTAGAGAGATCAGATGCAGAAAGAGACCCTTTTTGTGCCAAAAGCATCATGGAGATAAGACAGCCATGGGGCAATGACGATGCTGGAGAGGATGACTCTGATAAAGACAAAATAGAGTCAAAGATGATTCTTCCTAAGTTGAAAGGGCCGCTTAGTGCCAGCAGAGAACAAGAGCTTGCACATGTCTTTGGTGACCACTGAAATATTGGATGTGGGAAGCCAATTTCTCGTGGAAATCCTGTACAGAACAAAGTATTTTGCGGTAAGAGCAGAAGAAGGAAATGTGGACGAATTCTTGGGACAGCACTTTAGCTTTCCTGCAGTCACTACATGTATGAACTTGTTGAAGTCATCTCCTACTGACTCTCCGAACGCTGGCACTGACTGAGGAAATTCCCATTCTAAAATTTTATTCAGCACAGAGGGAGAGAAAGAAAGGATATTTCCTCTCACATAACTCCTGAATCCCCATCGTGAAGATGCATCACTAGCAGACTTGGACAGATTACAGTATAATTCACGCACCAACACAGGATAGAAAATACTAAAGCATGAGGCAGCATGGAACAAACCTATGTCTTTCAGAACAGAAGCCATCTGGGTCTTGTCAAATGATGACACATTCAGAACTTTCTCAGGGAGGAAAGATCTTTCGGAGTACGAGACCCACCTATTCTTACATGCCTTGTTGAAGAAAATTTTACTGAAGGCATCAGAAGATGTAAACAAGGGTGAGCGAGATGGACCTATTGAAGAGGCAGAACTTTTGGACATCTTAGAGGGGGATGTAGCTGCATGACTTGATGGAGCTGAACGCTTTCGAGAGGCAGATCGAGCCTTTCGCACAGAGGGGGACAAATGAATATCTTTTGGAGCAACAGCCTCACAAGTTGAATTAAATGTTGCAATATTATGTGCAACATTATGGATTTCATCTACTGTCGGTACAGAATCCGTCTCGATCACAGCTTCAACATTAGTAGCAACATTAGCGGTGCCCGGCTCAGACGAAACATTGGGTAATACACAACCTTCAACATTTTCCACATCAGCAGTACTCTGAGTATGCTCTTCCACACCACCACGTGCAACATCAACATGAGGCATATTCAGTAAGGGTTCATCTTGACTCATGAGGGAAATATCTTCTTCAACATTTTGACCACCATCATCACCATTGGATTCCCTTACGGAATCATTGACTGCTTCAGGTAAACTCTGAGTACATTCATCCACACTCATAGCAGTTGCAACAACTGGTTCATCTTCCTGAGATGGGTCAATAGATGCTGCTTCAACATTGACCCCATCCTCAAGATCACCACCCACATTCAAATCCTCAGCATTATGGTCTCCTGATTCCTCAGCAGGAAAGTGAGAAGACGAAGTTTCATCAACTCCCTCTGTCCTAGTCTCCTCAACAGAAACAGATGAGTCTGAATCAGAAATTTCAACAATTTCAGAAATCTTCAGGAAAATTTCCGGATTCCAGGTACGAATGACAATCTTGCGATCTCGAGGCACTTCCACACTCATTACCTTGCCCTGAATCTTCTTACGCATGCGTTTATCAAAGTGAATATGAGAGACATCAACCCAAGAGAGATCCAATCTCCGTCGAGATCTTCGTAAATACCAGAACCAATCTTGAATTGTGACAGGTGCAGGATAAACTTCATCCTCATAAGAATCAGCCTCCAAGGTTTCTCGCAGAAGAGGGATTTCCAAATTTGGGGAAAACCTCACCATCTCCAACTTCAAACCACCAAGAGAATGCATGTCATTGTGAGATACAGGAGTTTGAGAGGAGGAAGAAATACCACTAGAGGACGCACGCGAAGATCGTGAAATCACTCCCTTCCGTTTGGTTGGTGGTGGAGAAGACGAAGGAGGACTGTTCCGCAATGAGATGGTCCGAAGAGAGTAGCGTCGAGGGGGCTGCGGCGATTTTTCTTTACGATCTCTTGCCATTTCAGAACTAGGAGAGAAAATCCACACGAGAAAGAAGAGAGCAAGAACCCTAGAAGAACTGCTCAGAGAATCTTGAAAAAGATTTGAGGGAGAAAATAGCGCCTTGGGTAGCGATAGTGAAACATGAGAACATTAATAACGGGCATAAAAATATCTGTGAGATAACTAACCCATTAACAAATGACCGCACCATTTCACAATATGTTGCAACCTGATGTTGCAACATTTTTCTCAACAGAATATTCAACATCAGATACGACACAGCCCTAGGGCTTGTCGCAGTTCTTCAAACCTGGCAGAATCTAAGGGCTTCGTGAAAATATCAGCTAGTTGATTTGCAATAGCTACATATTCCTTGACGAGAGACTTCTTCTCGACCAACTCTCTGATGAAGTGATGACGGATGTCGATGTGTTTGGTTCTGGAGTGCTGAACTGGGTTCTTGGAGATGTTTATAGCACTCTGATTATCACATAGGATAGTCAATATCCCTTGTTCCAACCCATAATTTGTCAACATTTGCTTCATCCATAAGAGCTGAGTGCAACAGCTCCCTGCTGTGATATACTCAGCCTCTGCCGTAGATAACGAAATGGAGTTCTGTTTTTTACTATACCCGTAGACTAGGTTGTTGTCCACATAAAAGCATCCTCCTGTAGTGCTCTTTCTATCATCAGTATTTCCTGCCCAGTCTGCATCACTGTATCCGAAATTAGGGTGTTAGTATCCTTGGTGTACCATATACCATAGTCTGCTGTCCCACTGACATACCTGATAATCCTCTTCACAGCTATGATATGTGATTCTTTGGGGCACGCTTGATAGCGGGCGTAAACTCCGACACTGAAACTGATATCCGGCCTGCTGGCTGTCAAAATACAGGAGACTGCCTATCATGCTTCTGTATAGGTAACTTCAACATCTTTTCCTCCTTCGTCCTTGGAGAGTTTTTCAGTAGTGGACATGGGGGTACGGACATGTCTTGCACTTTCCAGACCGAATCTCTTAACAAGGTTCCTCGCATATTTGCTTTGTAAGATGAATAGGCCATCAGTACACTGTTTAACTTGAAGCCCAAGGAATACGTTCAACTCACCAACCATGCTTATTTCAAACTCCTTCTGCATGAGGGTGATAAACTCTCATACCAACTGTTGTGACGTTGACCCGAAGACTACATCATCGACATAGATCTGGGCTACCATAACACTTGACCTTGTCCGTTGAACAAACAAGGTTTTGTCAGCTCCTCCTCGTTCATATCCCTTTTTAAGAAGATATGTAGTTATCTCTTGTACCAGGCCCTCGATGCTTGTTTCAATCCATAAAGCGCCTGCTTCAAACGGTAGACGTGATTCAGAAGAAAAGGATCTGCAAAGCCTTTTGGTTGTTCGACATATACCTCTTCATTCAATACCCCGTTCAAGGACGCACTCTTCACATCCATTTGGTGTAGTTTGAAGTTCAGACTGCATGCAACTGCCAGCAGTAATCTAATGGATTCCAAACGAGCGACTGGAGCAAATGTCTCATCAAAATCAATTCCTTCAACTTGGGTATATCCTTGAGCCACTAGAAGGGCTTTGTTGCGAGTCACATTTCCCTTCTCATCAGTTTTATTCTTGAAGATCCATTTTGTCCCAATACATTTGTTCCTTTAGGTCTCTCCACTATGCTCCAGACATCATTACGTTGAAATTGGTTCAACTCCTCTTGCATGGCCGAAACCTAGAATTCATCAACAATAGATTCCTTCACATTTTTGGGTTCAACAGTAGAGAGAAAGCAAGCATACCCGGCCAGATCTCTGTAGTTGACCCGGCTAGTTCCTCTTGTCCGGCGGTTGTCGTGTACATCACCAATGATCAGCTCAGGAGGATGATCGCGTATAACTTTCGTGATTCCCTCAGCATCTTGAGCATCATCAGCCTCACCTTGTGTTATCTCAACTATGGTTGTATCCTGTGCTGCAACATTTTGTTCAACATTGTTCTGATTTGTCTTGATTGTTGCAACATCATTTTCAACACGACCCTCCTCATCAGTGCTGTCTTCTTGAACCACCTTTTCTCCACTTAGGATGGCCTCTCCTGATCAAAATCATCTACCACTACATTGATGGATTCCATCATAACATCTGTGCGTTGATTCAAAACTCTGAAGGCATGACTC
Organism: Scilla litardierei; assembly: GCA_030789695.1. Taxonomy (NCBI): domain Eukaryota; kingdom Viridiplantae; phylum Streptophyta; class Magnoliopsida; order Asparagales; family Asparagaceae; genus Scilla; species Scilla litardierei. The sequence goes on along the minus strand of CM061140.1, from coordinate 47,967,713 downwards.
TTTGTAGAATACACAAGGAAGATTCCTTTGTCGCTCTTGGCATCGAACTTCCGTCTGGGAGTACGATCTTGCAAGATATAGCATTTGCTTCCAAAGATGTGGAAGTAGGATACATCAGGTTTTCTACCTTTCTAGATCTCGTAGGGGGTTTTCTCGGTTCTTGGCCGAAGATAAACCCTATTAATAGTATAGCAAGCAGTATTGATGGCTTCCGCCCACCACTTAACATTGACCCCTCGAGCATTCAACATAACATGTGCCATTTCTTGAAGTGTGCGATTCTTCCTTTCAACCACTCTGTTTTGTTGAGGAGTCTTTGGAGCCGAAAATTCATGCCCTATACCATGTGCTTCACAATATTCAGAGAAAGAGTGATTCTCAAACTCCTTCCCATGATCACTTCGGATCTTGATGACTTTGCCAATACTGTCTCCTTTTTTAACTTGAAGATGAGTGCACAATCTCTTGAAGGCTTCAAATGTGTCTGATTTCTCCTTGAGAAAATCTACCCAAGTAAACCGAGAAAAATCATCAACACATACAAAAATATATTTCTTACCTCCCACGCTAGTTTTTGATGTGGGTCCGATCAGGTCCATGTGTAGAAGCACCAGATTTTTTGAGGTAGTGATCATCTGAATTTGCTTATGACTCATCTTCTTCTGCTTTCCCAGTTGACATGATTCACAAATACCTTCTTTCTTCTTGGTTAGGGTTGTCATTCCACGAACAGCCCCGGCTTGAGAGATCTTCATTAAGGTCTTGAAATTTATATGGCCCAGTTTCTGATGCCACTGTATGAAGCATCAGTGATAATATTGAAGCACTTGTTGAGATCTTGCAAAAGATAGCTGTTGTCATTTGACCTTTTTCCAGTAAGGATACAAATATCATCTTCATTGAATACAAGACATTCATCTTTGGTAAATCGAACAAATAAGCCTTGGTCGCACAACTGAATTATGCTGATGAGGTTTGCCTTCAAGTCCTCTACATGCATCACGTCCTTCAGCTTTAGGGACCTTGTCACATTGAGGTTTCCTTTTCCAACTACCTTGCTTCTCTGACCATCGCCAAAAGTAACATGACCTTTGTTGCCAGCAGAATACTCAGTGAGAAGTCCTTTATTTCCAGTCATGTGTCGAGAACACCCGCTGTCAAAATACCACAAACTTTCTGAAAATGTAACTAATGAAGTGTATGCCACCATGCTTATCAGCTCAGATTTCTTAATCCATTTCATAGTAGTTCTTTTGTTGGGATGGCTAACACTTCTGCCTTCATTCCAATGCTTCATGCGTCTGTAGCACCTCCAGTCAGTGTGCCCAACTTGCCTACAGTAATCACATACCAGACACCTCGATGTTTAACCTTTTGTTGGACCTTTTCTTTTCTTCCCATTTGACTCATCTCCGTTGAGCTGACTCCGTTTTTCCTGCTTCTTAGTAATGAGGACACTCCTTGTCTTGGAGGTATGTAGGTGGCTCCCTCTATTGTATCCGACTCCTGTTCTGTCTCCAGACACCTTTCCCATGTTGAGAATATCATCAAGTTTCGACTTCCCAGAGTTCCATCTGTTGAGAATGCTTTCCGCATTCTCAGCTCTAAGCAGCGTTCTTTTCAGACAACTCTCAAGGTTTCAGAGACTCAGCTATGTCTTCAACAGTTTAGCCCTGGTCTCATCCTTCTCACTTCTCAGTCTAGAGCATTCATTTTTCAACTTCTTGTTCACTTTGCAGATATCCATCCATTTGTTGAACATAATCTGATATGCTGACCGAATATCTTCTTCACCAACATCTTCCTCACTTTTATCTTCAGAGTCGACCTCGGTCTCACATGTTGTACTATTTGTTTCAACATCATGTATCACATTTCCTTGTCTAGTACTTGATGTTGAAGCAGATGTTGCAATATCATGTTCAGCATTTTTAGAATGGTCATACTCAGACTTGTTTTTCAGAGTTGCAGTGAAAGCAACATAGTTGCTGGTTATGTCTTCATCTTCTGCACTTCCTTCAGAGTCTTCATCGCTCCAGGTGCTGGCTAGAGATTTCCCTTTTTGCTTCTTAAGAGTATTGGCACATTCCGCTTGTATGTGACCAAATCCTTCACACTCTCAACATTGAATTCCTTTTCCTTTGGTTTTAGAATCATACCTCTGAGTAGGGTGGCTAGCAGTCTTTTCACCAGCGGGAGGACCTTAACGCAGCATCTTATTTGCAGGTTTGAGATTCTGACCTCGGTTACTAATCTTCCTCATCATCCTGCTGAAGTATTTGGTGAGTAACGCAATATCATCATCAAGCTCCGACTCAATATCAGGTTTGGAAGTTTCACTTGCCTCTGCCTTTAATGCTACCCCCTTCTCCCTTCTGTTTTGCTTGAGGTTCATCTCATAGGTCTGCAGAGAACCCATGAGTTCATCCAGTCTCATGGTGGAAGTATTTATCACTTCTTCAATGGCCGCGATTTTAGCAGAAAAATTTTCGGGCAGGGGCCTCAACGTCTTCTCTACCAACTTCTTTTGAGAGTATTCCTTGCCTAGTAGAAATGCCTGATTGGCTATATCCCTTAATCTACCATTAAATTCAGCTATAGTCTCGTTTTCATTCATTCTAAGATTTTCAAACTGAGATGCGAGCATTTGAAGTTTGGATGCATTAACTGTACTGGTTCCCTCATGAACGTTTTGAAGAATGTCCCATGCTTCTTTCGCTTGTTCACATGTGGATATTAGCTTGAACTGCTCTTCATCGACTGCAGTGAAGATGGCATTCACCGCCTTTGAGTTTCCTAATGCCGCACGCTCTTCTTCTAGATCCCAGTCTTTCACAGGTTTGAGGTATTCCTTGCCCTCCTTGTTAACTTCAGTCGGAGGGCTCCATCCTTCAACCGTAGCCACCCATGCTTTTTCATCTAGGGACTTGATAAACGCTAGCATATGAGACTTCCAATATGTGTAATTTGATCTAGTGAGTAAGGGAGGACGAGTAACAGAGGCGCCTTCTTTAGTGTTCATGATTTACGTACTGACACACAAGATCACACCCACTTTGACAGAGCAAAGATCTGCGGATGACCAGCTCTGATACCAATTGAAATTCAGTACACAGTAATGAAACAAAGATCCAATGAAATAACACACGACAATCAGAAACACACAAGACTTGGTAACGCAGTTCGGTGCGCACACCTACATCTGCAGGGCCACGCCCAGAAAAATAGAATACTCCACTAATATAATCAAAGAGTACAAACTCTAAAAATCACGTTTCTACTAGGAGGAACACTCTCCCCCTTAATACAAACCGTGAGGGGTGATCGCAATCAACCCCGTGGAGTATTCTCGGCAAGCTCCTCTTACCAGCAAGCTCCCCTTGCACCACCGACTAGATCAACTCCCTTGATCCTACGTGCGTAGCCGTCGGCCTCCCTCCCGGAGTTTCACAGAACTTCTTCGCAAAAGTTAAGGCCTAGCCGTCACGCTGTCGAACCCTAATAGCACTCGCTCCCCCTCAATCCACGGTTCAATCAGCAAGTATCCAATCAAATCGGTTACAGCTAGGCAACCACAATATCCGCAACACCCAACAAGCATGAGATCCCTGAAAATCCTCAAGAGCCCGTTGCGAAGATATTACGGGCAAAAATCTCTCCAACCGTCTTTCAACAAAATAACCGAGAGATATAAATTGCCAATCAAATCTTTAACAATATTTAATCAACATAAATACCTGAACTGTTAAAGATAGAAAGTTAAGATCACGAGATTCCCAAATCCGGATCCAAGAATACCGCGAACAATCAATGTCGCATACAGTCACAGCGTGTTGAACATTATGGTGCAACATAATGTTCAACAATTTGTCCAACACACTAGGCTGAGTCGTTTTTCTCCTTCAGAATATTGTTGCTTGGATACAACATCATGTTCAACAAAAGTTCCAACACCATCAACGAAAACCGTCTTTCTTCTTCAAGATAGTTAAGAGCAACCAACGATTATCATAGTGCCACTTATGACAATGCAGTTATGAATAAAACCTAACACTTAATGTCATTAATGTAGGGTTAATCCTACATTGGATTTGTCCGTGACATTCTTTAAGGTGAAGTTTGTAAGTCCACCCAGCTAGGAATCCTAAACATATCAAAGAAGCAGAAGCAGTAAAATTTTAAAAAAAATTCTAGCATATGATTCGTATGACCATACCATAAATTAAGATAAATCAATGCAAGAAATCATATATTTGGATGTACTAAGCAAGCTCTCCTCCAACCAATGTGATAGTAGTTTCATCTTGACGGTGAATGTACCTTAATCCATGACCCTAACAGTTGAGCCAGAATTTTGTTCCAAGTATTGTTAGTGCTTGGTCAAAAGGAAAAAAGAATAACTATATATTATGGTGAACTGAATTATTCATTTAAGTTAGCGCTTATATGTGATCCATTTCTCTAGAATATTTTTTTGTTTGTTACTTAGAGAGAAAAGTGAATGTCTATTTATAGTGTTGACATATCTTATTTCATTTGTCATATCAGATGTTGGATTTAAACAAAGTTAATTATTCTAAACCAAATCAATAACCCCTCTATTGTTGTGAGTGGGGGAGGCCTTTGGCCTCCCCACCACTTATCCCTCCATTACTCCCCATTTATTGGAGTAATGTGGCCCTTTGGTTTCTATGTGTCTCTTCACATACCCTATGAAGTTATAAATATAGAACCATGGCTATTTGCCATGGTTACTCTTCTCTCTAGATTTTCTAACACGTTATCTGTACGTGTTGTCTACAAATTTTGAGCCACTAAAATTATTCCAAATCCCCTCTAAATCAAACTCCTACGCGAAGGAATCTAATTGTTGTTGCGGCGATCCGTTGCGGTTTTCGTTGCGACGTTTCCTAGGCGTTCGGCAGCGAGATTTCGATCTACTGATTTTTTTTTCTTCTCTTACGATCGTCCTTAGATTTTTTTATCTAGCGGTAACTTTTTCGATCCCGTAGATACATACAAAATATTGTTAGCTATGATTTTACATAGCTTTTCTTGCAGCTTGTATAAATCTGCAACATCTTGATAAACATCAAATTTTAAAAAAAACCCCCCGAAAAACCCTTGAACTCCCCCCTGTCACGATCGCCCTGTGCTAATCCCCCCCGACCGGGGGGGGCTCTATCGTCCGTCCCCCCGGACGGTGGGGGGTTTACTACGCCTCCCCCCCGAAGGGGGGCCTCTAATTTCGTCCACCACCCCCCCCCCCCCCCCCGACGGCCGGGGGGGAGGGGTTCGAGCGCCCCCCTCCCCCCCGTCGCGACCCCCCGACCGGGGGGGCTCTGATCATCGACACCCCCCGCTGGGGGTCTCTGATCGGCGACACCAGCCCCCCCGCCGAGGTGGGGGGGGGGGGTGGGGGGTGGGGGCTCTGATCGACGACACCCCCCCGCCGGGGGGCACTGATCGGCGACACCCCCCCCCGCCGAGGGGGGTTCTGTGCAACACCCCCCCAACCGGGGGGTTCTGTCCGACGCCCCCCCAGCCGGGGGGCTCTGTACTCCGCCCCCCCCTACCGGGGGGGGGGGGGGGGGGGGGTTCTCTGCACCGTCGGGGCTGTTTTGCGTAGACAAGGGGAGAGGAGGGGGACAAAAGCTGTAAAATGAGGGGTTGGGAGGGCTTTTTGCACTCATTAACCCTAAAATTTGTTTTTTGGGCTTGTGATAAATTAAATTTTTACACATGGGCCTGCAGCCCAAATATTAATAATAAATTAGTTTGTGTTGGGTGATAATGGACTCAAGAGAGAGAGATATATCATTTCATTGCTAAGAATAAGTAACCATGGCTAAGAGCCATGGTGCTCTATTTATTTATCTCATAGTGGGGAGACCAAACGCCTCTAGTAGACCAAGGGTCTCCATTACCCTAAGTAATGGGGGACCTAATGAATGTGTAATGAAGGATGGGAGGCCAAAGGCCTCCCTCATTCATAACACTCCCCCTTACACATTCATCACTTCGGTCTCAGCTACTGAGGTAAGGGGTGGATACTTCTGGATCCAGAGTAAGTGTGTTTGCCTCGTTAAAACCTTAGCTGTGGAAAACCCAGTGGGAAAACCCAACAGCTTAAGGAAAAAGAGTGCAACCCACAGGTTACTCCCCCTGATCCATACAAGCTTCAGGCTTGCAGGTCTTTCAACTGTCGCATACCAATGTACTTTACAAGCATTACAAAAGTACATTTAGGCAATGCCTTAGTAAAAAGATCAGCTAAGTTGTTGCATGAATGGATCTGTCGAACTTCAATCTGCTTGTCGTTCTTCTGCTCGTGCGTCCAGAAAAACTTGGGAGAAATGTGCTTTGTCCTGTCGCCTTTGATGTAGCCCTTCTGAAGCTGAGCAATGCACGCGGCGTTGTCTTCGAATAGGGCAGTAGGCTCCAGATCACCGGTCTTCAGGCCAGTGGATTGGAGGATGTGTTGGACGACGGAGCGTAGCCAAAAACATTCTCTGCTCGCTTCATGGATCGCGATGAGCTCTGCATGGTTGGAAGATGTAGCAGTAGTGGTTTGTTTTACCGATCTCCAGGAGATAGAAGTTCCTCGGTAGGTAAAGACAAAACCAGTCTGTGATTTTGCCGTATGCTGGTCTGAAAGATAGACTGCATCGGCATAACCAAGTAACTGGGAGGAGGCACCTCTCTGGTAGTAAAGTCCAAGGTCTACGGAACCCTGGAGGTATCACAGAAGATGCTTTACTCCATTCCAGTGGCGCTTTGTAGGCGCTGCACTGTGTCTGGCTAGGAGATTGACTGCAAACACTATATCGGGACGCGTGCAGTTAGCCAGATAGAGAAGTGCACCAATGGCACTTAGGTAGGGTACTTCTAGACCCAGTATCTCCTCCCCCTCTTCTAGAGGCCGGAAGGGGTCCTTTTATACGTCTAATGATCTCATGACCATAGGGGTACATAAAGGATGACATTTATCCATTTGAAACTTACTTAAAAGCTTCCTGGTATAATTGGATTGATGTAGAAGGATTCCACCTCGTATGTGTTCAATCTGCAAGCTAAGGCAATACTTCGTTCTGCCTAGGTCTTTCATTTCAAAAGTGTGCTTTAACCTTGCAGATATCTCATTAATCTCTGCTGGAGAGCCTATGAGATTTAAGTCATCAACGTAAACTGCTATGATGACGAATCCTTTTCCCGTTCTTTTGATAAAGATGCACGGGCAGACTTCGTTATTAGTGAATCCTTGCTGTGCAAGGAAATCACTTAGTCTGTTATACCACATTTTTCCTGACTGTTGTAGTCCATACAAGGATCTATGTAGTCTAACAGAGAATACGTCCCGAGGTATCTCTTTCATCTCTGTGGGTAAGTTAAACCCATCTGGTAGTTTCATATAGATCTTTTTATCTAAATCGCCATAAAGATATGCAGTCACAACGTCCATGAGCTGCATTTCTAGGCTTGCCAGAGATGATAAGCTTATTAAGAATCTGAATGTATTAGCGTCCATTACCGGGGAGTATGTATCTTCATAATCGATACCCGGTCTTTGGGAAAAACCCTTTGCTACAAGACGCGCCTTGCAGCGGACGATCAGATTTTCTTCATTTCTTTTTCTAATGAAAACCCACTTATATCCCACAGGTCTAACACCTACTGGTGTTTGGACTACAGGTCCAAAGACTTTGCGTTTCGAGAGTGAGTCCAGCTCTACTCTTATCGCCTCGTCCCACTTTGGCCAATCATCTCTGCGTTTACAATCCGCTAGAGAAAGTGGTTCGACGTCATCGTCGTATTCAGCGACGTGAACGACAATAGTTAATGCAAAATCGTCGACGACGACTGTGCTATATCGGTCCAGTACCTCCCCAGTACGTACAAAGTTTAATGATGTTTCTCCTAATGTTTCCTCTGCGGGAGAAATTAGGAGGGGAGAGGTAGCTGTCCTGAGCTCAGTATCCTGTGGAGGGATAATCTTATTTTCACCAGGAATCTTCCTCTTTCGAGGAACTTTATCTTTTGAACCTCGTTGCCGTCCTCTTTTTAATTGAGGTACAGCCATTTCTGCTGCGGGTGGATTGCATCCATTTATAGGGATGTCAATCCTAGCTGGAGTGTTAGCAGCAGGGACGTGTGAACGGACAATCTTCTGGCTGTCCGTGAATTTATCCGGCAATTGGTGTACTGTATTCTGGATGTGAAGGATCTTCAGGATCTCATCTTCACACAGATTTGTACGCGGATCATAAAAGGACAAAGACTTATTTTCCCAATTAATGGTCTCCGAAGCTTCAGGCTTCTTGGAATGTTTGCCCAACTTTGGAAAAGTTTTCTCATCGAATTCACAATCAGCAAGACGTACCTTAAATGCGTCCCCCGTTAGGGGTTCTAGGTATCTAATAATCGAGGGTGAATCAAATCCAATATAGATTCCTAGACGACGTTGAGGACCCATTTTGGTCCTCTGAGGTGGTGTTATTGGAACATAGACCGCACAACCAAATATTCTCAAATGAGATATATCTGGAGTTGAGCCGTATGCTAGTTGCATCGGGGATAATGTATTGCCTCCAGAGGGGCGTATCCTGATAAGAGATGCGGCATGCAGAATAGCATGCCCCCAAGCATCCACCGGCAATTGGGATTGCATAAGCAATGGACGTGCAATCCATTGGGGTCTCTTTATAAGAGACTCTGCCAATCCATTTTGGGTGTGAACATGAGCTACTGGATGTTCAACTTCTATACCCGTTGCCTGGAAATAGTCTTCGAAGACTTGAGATGTGAATTCGCCCGCATTATGAAGACGTAGTTTCTTGATATGGTTATCGGGGAAATGAGCACGTAACCTAATTATCTGTGCCAACAGATTTGGAAAAGCTAGGTTACGGGTGGACAAGAGGCACACATAAGACCATTTTGTGGATGCATCTGTTAGTACCATGAAGTACCGAAATGGGCCACTTGCGGGGTGAATAGGCCCGCAAATGTCACCATGTATCATCTCAAGGAAGCCAGGAGACTCTAAACCCACTTTTAGGGGCGATGGTCTCGCTATTAGTTTCCCCTTGAAACATGGGGGACAAGGAAATTCACCTTTCTGAAGAATCTTCTGGTTCTTCAAATCATGTCCGCGGGATTCAGATAAGATGTGTCGCATCAGAATGGATCCAGGGTGACCAAGTCTGTTATGCCATAGTTGAAATGGTGGCATTGGCTGGCACGTCTGGTGCTCAGTCATATTGGCTTTGACTGGTTGAATGTATGTTTGGTAGAGACCCGACGGGAGTCCCTTAAATATTTCACAGATGGTCTTCTAGCCATCTTTACGAAGAGTGACATACAGGTATTCAACCTTATTTTCATTTCTAGTTTCTAAGTGATATCCGTTTAAACGGATGTCCTTGAAGCTTATGAGATTTCTATTTGATCTTGGAGAAAATAGTGCATTATTGATTTTTAGTCTTGTGTTATTTGGGAGCAATAATATTGCATCACCAGATCCTTCGATTATTTTGGATAGTCCTGAAATTGTAATGACAGGACCGTCATATTTACTTATGCTATTGAAATAGCATTCATCGCGAAGGATAGTGTGCGTCGAGGCACTGTCCACTAGGCACTCATACATCATTTATATAAGCAAAAAATGATAATTTATTGATGGAAATGTAAAATGCGTCTTTATTAAGCATACTAGAGATGAAGCTACAATTTATTCTTTGAAAAGCATAGATAAAGATGAGGCTCAATCGAGCAGGTCGTCATTTTCGAAATCCTTGGAAGTGAACTTCGTCGGATTTTCCACATTTGCCATGTTTGTTTCAGGCGGATGCTTCTGGCTCTCCTGATACAGTTCCTGGAAGTGGCGAGGTGTGCGACAGTTTCTGGACCAATGTCCAGTCATGCCACAACAATGACATTTGTCCTCCCATGTCTTCTTTGGATTTGACACTGTATCAGTATTCTTACGCTTCCAAGTGATGTTTTTCTTCCCTTTGTTATTCTTGCTTTGGGGAGGAGCATTGGCTGGTTTTATAGGGGCATTTCCTTTGTTCTTTCTGCCCCTCTTCTTGTTCTTCCACTTCGGGGGGTGAACACTGTGGGCTTCGGGAATAGGAGCTGAGCCTGCCGGGCGCTGCTTATGAGTGGCCAGTAAAAGGTCTCTATTCTGCTCTGCCCTTAGGAGGCAAGAGAGCAGGTCAGAGAACTTCGTGAAATTGCGTTCACGATACTGCTGCATGAGGATAGCATCTTTCTCGTGAAATGAGGTAAATGTCTTTTCCAACATGCGGTGCTCCGAGACTTCTTCACCACACAACTTCAGGCGTGAGGTGATGTTGTGAAGTGCTGAGTTGTACTCAGCAACGGAATTGTAGTCCTGAAGTCGGAGGTTCTCCCACTCATAGCTGGCACGCGAGAGTATGACATCAATTTGATGTCTGTAGCGTGCCTCTAACGCTGTCCATAACTCCAGAGGGTCCTCTACCGTCAAGTATTCAGCCTTCAGGGTCCGATCTATGTGTCGTCTGATATAGATAATGGCTTTCGCCTTATCCATGTCAGAGACAGTGGTAGAGGTACTGCCAGCTGAATGGGCCGCTTCTGGGGATTTGCTAGCAGATGCATCGGATGCTGTGGGAGCCGATGATTGGGCCACTGCGGGGGCCAGGATGGAGTGCAGGAGCACCATGGAGCGCAAGTGGAACTTCAGGTCCACTCGCCAGCTCAAGTAATTCTTGCCAGCTGCATCGAGCACCTCGAAATCGACGCTTGCCAATTTAGCCATTTTATCTATGCAAGTTAAAGATAAGCATGAATTAAAATAAATTCAACAATCCATGCATAAAGACATTAATAAGTAAAAATGCGGGGATCGGCCAGATACCCAAAATAATATACAGTCCAAAGTCCGATTACAGTCCAAAGAAAAGAGAACGAAAAATACAACTTTGGAAACCCCGGGTGGGTCCCTATTTCTGCATCCGTCTTCTTATGCTGTTGCACCGAGCCTTGGCTATTTATACAATTTCCTCACTTACAAATTCTCTCAAAAAAAAGAAAAAGTGCTGGAAATGTAAATAGGTATGCAATGGCCGATCCCGAAAGACACATGTTTACTTATTTTAAACATCCACGCAGTTTATATGCTACAGGCATAAATTAAACAACCAAGCATATATCTCAAGCACAAAAAATATGGAAAAAGTAAACTAGAAAATATAATTATCTCGTAGACCACGTGGAAACGTCATACACCGTTAGGTTAGTTAACTAACGGCAGAGCGGTCTCAGGATCTCTGAGATGATTATATTTTTTAAAATTCTAGTAAACCATACATAATAATTTGCTTGAGAGATGTTTAAATAAATAGAGGAACATATAAATGTAATTATTGATTTTACAAAGTTTTTCTCATAAATTTCAATTTGCAAATTTAATTCTTCTTTAAAATTATGAAGAAGCCGAATTTGTGTAGAATTTTGTTGCTTCGGGCCAAAAATTATTTTTAGTATAAGCACTTGTGGCCCGTCCGCAGTTCTGCAAAGTTGTTTCCCGCAATTATTATGGCTTCGGGCCAAAAATAAGCTATTAGCCTCGGCCGCGGGCCTCGGGCTCGGCCTCGAGCCTCGGCCACGGGCCACGGGCCACGGGCCACGGGCCTCGGGCCTCGGCCTCGGGCCCCTGCAGCGGGGGGCGGTGGAGCGGAATGCCCCCCCGCTGCAGGGGGGATCGGCCTCGGGCCGCCCCCTTGCAGCGGGGGGCGGCGGCGCGGAAAGGCCCCCCCCGCTGCAGGGGGGTCGGCCTCGGGCCGCCCCTTGCAGCGGGGGGCGGCGGCGCGGAAGGCCCCCCCGCTGCAGGGGGGGATCGGCCTCGGGCCGCCCCTTGCAGCGGGGGGCGGCGGCGCGGAAAGGCCCCCTGCTGCAGGGGGGATCGGCCTCGGGCCGCCCCTTGCAGCGGGGGGCGGCGGCGCGGAAGGCCCCCCCCCGCTGCAGGGGGGATCGGCCTCGGGCCGCCCCCTTGCAGCGGGGGGGTGGCGGCGCTGAAGGCCCCCCCACTGCAGGGGGGATCGGCGTTGTGGGGAGGCCCCCTCCTCCGTCAGGGGGAGGGGAGGATTTCATTTCGGTTCTTCTTCCCACCGAAGAATTTTAATGGCAAAAGGAAAAAATTTTCATAGAAAAAAACTTTGTAATAGGGATAAATTTTTTTCTTTTATTAGACTAAATTTTTTTACTTGTATATTAAAATAATGTAAAAATTATTTAGTCTAATTTTATCTACAGGATTATAGGGTTTTACCTCTAGATCAGTGATCTAGGGAAGACCGCGACGATGATCCGTAGAAATAATAATCCAAGCTCCCGAACGCTTTGAGGATGCCGCAACGCTCCAATGAACCGCCGCAGCAACGTTAGATTCCTTGCGCGTAGGGATGAATTTAGATGAAGATTTTTGCTCAAGAATGGAGAACACGTGCTGATAACGTGTTGGGTGATAATGGACTCAAGAGAGAGATATATATCATTTCATTGCTAAGAATGAGTAACCATGGCTAAGAGCCATGGTGCTCTATTTATTTATCTCATAGTGGGGAGGCCAAAAGCCTCTAGTAGACCAAGGGTGTAACAACTGGTTTTCGTGTAATTGGATTATCTATATTAAAATATATGCTTGGTGGATTTTCTCTTTGGACGTGTGGTTTCCGTCGCCGTAGCTTTCACTTTCGATCGTTTCGTCGTGATTTTCTAGCTTCTTCCTTCGATCGTCAATCTTGGAGTAAGTCACTCATGGCGAACTTCAAATCGCTCATATCTTAGAGATAGGTTGATCCTAGAAGCCGTAGGAATCTTCCCGAAGCTTCGCGCTTCAATTCGGCACTTTTCGTGCACGTTAGTTGGTTCAAGAAGGGGGACCAACCGACTAGATTGAGATCTAGTCGGTCAGGAACTCTTCTCAAACCGACTAGTTCATTGAATCAATTATTCAGGAGTTACTGTTTACTCTTAGTCGGTCTAAGAACAACCACCGACCGACTAGATGTGAAACTAGTCGGTCAGAACTTGTTCTTTAACCGACTAGTTCATTCAATCAATTTTACCTGAGTTACTGTTTATCGTTAGTCAGTCCATGAACACTCACCGACCGACTAGATTACAAACTAGTCAGTCGACGAGCCTTCACAGACCGACTAATTCACTTCCCAGATTTTCCCCTTCTTTCGCTGTTTGATTCTAGTCGGTCACAGTTGGTCGACCGACCGACTAGTTGCTAAACTAGTCAGACAGTAACTCTTCTTTGACCGACTAATCAGTGTCGAAACTCTAATTTCTGGGCAGCCGCCAGCTCTTCCTATTTAAACCCCCCAAACGTTTTCTTTTCTTCTTTCATTTCTCCTGAGCCTCCTTCTTCCCCAAATCCTTCTCCATCTTCCCCTAGCCTTCCTCCTTCATCAAGAGTCCTTTCCCCCTTCATTTTGGCCGGGCACCACCTCTAGGTCGCCGGAAAACCCCCAAAAATCCCCAAAACCCCATTTCTCCAGATTTTCTCCCCATTCCAGATCTGAACCCTAGGTTTCTCCGGATCGTTCTTCCGTTGCCGTGCTTGCTCGGCATCGATCTTCCGCTTCTATACGCAATTTCCTCTCCGTAGATAACTTTTGTGGCATGCCTCGTTGATCATCTTCCTTGGCGTGAGGCAAGTGAAACTTGCATCTCTTGATTTGGGCCATGTCTTAGGCCATTACCTTACTTTAGCGTAAAATAGACTAGACGGTGAAAGGATAGCCGTCTGGACGCCATTGATCTAGATTGGCAACGAAGCTTGGTCCGTTACCATCATCATGCTTGTATGTCACGTTTACTTTCCCTTAACGGTACGCGTATTAACTGTTCATGTCATCCATGCATCCTTAACTGCTATTGCATTTTAACTGCCATGTTTAATTTAAATTAACGGTACGCGAATATGTTCATGTCATTGCATTTTGCCTGTCACGTTTAATTTCAATTAACGGTACGCGAATATCTGCTCATGTCATTGCATGCTTGAATACTCATCGTGATTGCGTAGCTTCACTACATACTTGTACTAGTTGTTCCGGCCAGTCACCCGTTCTGTGGGCACAACCCTAGGCCAATTACAATTCTCGCTCGTGTTCCAGAAAACGAGCTCAACACAGCCTGCGGGCAATAGGGCACTCTCTGAGTGATCCCTTGTACTTGAACACAGCCTGCAGGCAATAGGGCACTCTCTGAGTGATCCCTTGTACTTGAACACAGCCTGCGGGCAATAGGGCACTCTCTGAGTGATCCCTTGTACTTGAACACAGCCTGCGGGCAATAGGGCACTCACCTGTGTGTGAGTGATCCCTTGTACTTGAACACAGCCTGCGGGCAATAGGGCATCCATGTGTGGGTGATCCCTTGTACTTGTTACTTGACAATACTTGTCACACCTACCACTTGTTACTTTCTACTTGTACTTTACTTTACTTGTCACTTCCATACCATACTTGCCATGCCATGCATCATACTTTAACTGCTAGGTTGCTAGTTTACCTTTCTTTCAGTTTCCTTGCTCAAGTCTTTCGACTTGCTGACATGTGCCCCTTTTCTCTTTTGGGTGACACATGTTAGATCCCGAGCCAGTGGTTGCTGAGGAGGAGTTTGTGGTCATTGGTGACCAGTCTTAGAGGTCGATCGTGTTCTCTTCCTTGTTTAGGTTTGCTGTTAGTTGTTGGTGCGGGGCACCCTTGCTTGTATGTTGTACTTTGTTGGTCATGTTGGGCCTTAGCTTATCCCTTTTGAGCCTGGTGGCTTTTCTGTGATATTGTAATTTATTTTATGGATATTCTGAGATTTAATAAATTGCTTATTGTCTCACTTCATTATTAATATCGTTGTTTCGTATTGCGTTGCAAGGACCTGCCAATTTATTGTTGATTGACGCTTATTGGGCTTGGACCTTTACAGCTTCAAGTTTGAGCGGACCTTCTCACGTCTCGCCTCCACATTTTTGGGAAGCGGGGCGTGACAGGTTTTATTGGTGGCCCATGCAGGTCCATTTGCAAATGCGAGCTATCGGAACAACGATAATAATTATAGAATGTCCATTAAATAAATTAGAACATCCAAATTATAAGCCCGGAGTCTAGGTTTTTAGCGTTCCTATGTCTTAGGTGGCTAGTAGACGTGTTAGAGCACCTGTTCCAGCTTGATAGGAAATCCATTAGGTCAGGACTATAGTGAGACTTAGTTAGAAGTTTTTGCTTGCTAGTTAGAGGCCCCTGATTGTTTGTTAGACTCCATGCTAGTGATTGATATGATAGTCTTAAGAGTTACCTTAGTGGTTCCTGTCTAGCTCTGACCATGATAGATTCCTAGGATTTCTTTAGCCGTTCGCTTGGGTTCATCGATTTCGGGCCCAACATAACATGATTTCGATTCTTTTAGAACCTTCCCTGAGGCCTCTAATATACTCTAGCCATTAGGAAGCTTAGTGTTAAGTTTTCTTGACCTTTAGTCAATCGATGATTAGGACTCTCTGGTTCAATCTGTTCCTGGTGACTACACTTCTGTGTTACTGACCGTGGGTTTTCATCGTAGTTTCTTAAATCGTAATTTAGGTGCATGCCTCACACAACCACATTCATTGCCCTCGATTCACATGATCCCCTCCTTACTATTATCGTTGACCTTTCAAATCTTTCCCGTTGCAAATCTTGATTCTTCCAAAGTCGTTTTCAAATTTTCCTTATTAAAAGTTTCCACTTGATTTAAATTTTGTTTTAAACCTTCTTTCAATATATTTCCATTACTTCCATTTGAGCTAAAAGTCATTCTTAGACTTTGAAGACTATTTGGTCGTAATTTTAAATTACTATCTTGTAACTATTTTTCTAACATATATCGTCCGCACTTGATTTTAAACTTTAGTACTATTTCGATAATTCGATATACCACCTTTTCTAAATCGCGAAATTCATTTTAGCTATTTACCATACGTACTTTAAAATACTTCTTTCAAGATAAATAGAACTCCAATTAATTTATGAATATATACTAATTACAAGTTTTTCGTACCCGTACTTCAAGTCTTTTTACCAACCCATTCTTGTGGCAAATCCTTGTTTCCCCTAAAAGTATTTTCGATGTTCCTCTTTCGCTAAGTTTAAATTTGTTCGCGAACTTTTAATATATGTATATTAGATTTCAGGCTCTTTCGCGACTTAACTTTATTTGTTCTTTTCTAAACATTGAAACTTTTGTCGAGATTTTTGATTATTAGTTTATAATATTCTTCAGCCTATATTTTCATATCGATATAAATGACTTGCCTCTTTTCATATACCAATTTTATTCTGAACCGTACTTCTGTTTTTTTCTAACCTGAATTATAATTTTCTTTTCTTACTTATGCCATTAAAACTTATTCGAATACCATATCGTGCTTACTTCTTATATACCTTTCAAGTCACATGGGACTTCAGCTTTCAGCAAGTCGATTTTATGCTCAACGTTTCCCTAGTTCAGATTTTCGTAAAATTACTTTTCGAGACCATTTCCCGATTTAGACCTCCATAATTCGGTTTTAAAGCTTTATTACCAATTTAATAATTCTATGTATATCCTCCCACTTACTTCCATGCTACTAAGATGTTATTAGCTTTCCATTCGTCATACATATTTCTAAAAATGATTGCTAAAGTAGAACTTCAATTAATTTTTATATATCAGTACTACGTCTGTTATGCTCCTCGTTTCCCCTATTTCAGATTTTTGTAAAAATCGTTATTTCATAACCTTTTCTGATCTAGACCCTCCATAATTTGATTTTAAAGTTTCACTACAAATTTTGATAATACTACTAATAAGCTATTGTTATCTTTCCGTTCACCATACATGCTTTTAGAATAATTTCTAACCTAAATGGAATTTCAATTATTTTTATATATCAGCACCAGGCTCGTGGTGCTCGTATGTTAAGAGCTTTGTGTAAAACAGTCTCTTTTTGGCAAATCCTGATTCCTCTAAAAGTAGTTTCAATATTGATTACTTTAAATTTTCCCTGGCTTAAGGATTTTGAAAGCATTCAACCTGAGTTTAAAATTTTCAATTAATTTAATTTCATTTCAAACTTTGCAAACGTTATTAAGTTACTACCGTGTAATATTTTCTAAACTACGACCTCAAAATTCGTGTAAATGATTTACTTCCTTTTTAATGACTTTATGTAAGCCAGTAAACCGTTTTCTCCTATTATGTATATTCGACTCAAACTTATTTCAAACAATTTGGTTTATCGACCTCTAAATATTTTTATACGAAAAGGGACTACAACTTTCGAAGTATAACGGTTTTCAAACTTTTCGTATTTTAGAATATGTTATTTACACTATTTTCCATGTATCCTAATGGAGCATCATTACATCATTACACGACCGTTTTCATGATTTTCGATCCTTCTATTCGTTACGCTTTTGATTTCAATTTCTTTCCTTTTGTCTAGCCAATAGAGCTTGTCGTCGCCGTGTCAACCTTAATATAGTTGGTGGGCCCCATTAGTGTAATTTGATGTGTCGTCGTAATGTATTAAATTTCATGGTGCATACGAAGTTGTATGTGTGTTGGTATTGGTATGTTGTGTGTAGGTAGTTATGTACTAGCTGCATGAGTGTAAGTGTGATAAACATATGATAGTAGGATTATAATTGTTTGATTGGTGTTACTTGTTTTTATGAGATGTCGTATGCGTGTATACCATGAGGTATGCCCGACTACTGCATATCTTAACTAATGTATGAAGTAAATGTATTGATGTACCAATTATAGGTGGATGGATATGGTATGAATATATACGATACTTGGGTGTGACTATATGTAAATACTTTTATTAGGGAGAGTATTGTAATTATAGGTGTGCTGATGTTTGTAATAATATCATGGTATATGAAGTGATTGAAATATGTGATATTACCTGATTAGATATTAAGGGTGTTTGACATTTAGATATGTATGTGGTTATGTTGGTAGATGTGTATGCATTAGATAGTATTGGCATATGTATGGATGCTATGTTATGTATATGGAATTATTCTGCTATGATTTTGAGTCTCACTCAAGCTTGAGTGGGTATACTCTATGTACGTTGGTGTATTTGTATGTGATTGGTGTATAGTGATGGATGATGTATGTATAATGTTTGGATTGTTTGTTTCCGGTTGTGTTACGCACATGATTGTGGGTCACTAACCAGTATATAGTTATAGGTGTTGGTCTTGTGGTATAGTTATTTATTAGGGGGCTTGCCTGCGTGAATATGTTTACGTGCTAGCTAAACTAAGCGTGTCGATGTACTGAGTTTATAATCATATGATTGGTAAATATGAATGAAATGTTAGCCTGTGTGGGTGTGCACCATGCACGGGTAAGTATGTGCTTAGTTATAAGTTTTGGTGACTATAATATGTGTGGCGTGCCGTGGGTATAATTATAGGGCCGTATGTGATGTGAAGTTATAGTGAAATATTTGCATGTATTGGAATGGCCATAAATTGTGAAATTATAATGATGGTGGAAGTATATTAAATATAATAACTTGAGTTTGGATGGTGTGGTGTGATTACGTGTGTTGACGTGTTTGGTATTGGATGTATACTAGGAGATATAGGGAGTAGTGTATTCTTATTACCTTGTTCATAGGTAGCTACCTAACGTAGAGTGTTACGATGGTAATTACTAGTGTGAACTATTTAATTGATCGTGAGTATATGGACTAATGTTTGGTGCTAGGTAAGTAATAGCTATATAAGGGATGTATGTATATATATGATTGAGATACATGTATGAGTAAGAATGGCTCTGATAGGTGTAAGAGTATGATGTGCGTGGATGATGCATGCTAGTAGTGTTAATGTTTGATTGCCTAGTGCGAATATAAGCACTTGTAATAACTATACCTGATTGAATGTGATATGATTGGGGTAGTTACCAGAGCGACTATATATGTTAGAAAGTCCGAGGACGGACTTTATTCTAAGGTGGGTAGGATGTAACGACTGGTTTTCGTGTAATTGGATTATCTATATTAAAATATATGCTTGGTGGATTTTCTCCTTGGATGTGTGGTTTCCGTCGCCGTAGCTTTCACTTTCGATCGTTTCGTCGTGATTTTCTAGCTTCTTCCATCGATCGTCAATCTTGGAGTAAGTCACTCATGACGAACTTCAAATCGCTCATATCTTAGAGATAGGTTGATCCTAGAAGCCGTAGGAATCTTCCCGAAGCTTCGCGCTTCAATTTGGCACTTTTCGTGCACGTTATTTGGTTCAAGAAGGGGACCAACCGACTAGATTGAGATCTAGTCGGTCAGGAACTCTTCTCAAACCGACTAGTTCATTGAATCAATTATTCAGGAGTTACTGTTTACTCTTAGTCGGTCTAAGAACAACCACCGACCGACTAGATGTGAAACTAGTCGGTCAGAACTTGTTCTTTAACCGACTAGTTCATTCAATCAATTTTACCTGAGTTACTGTTTATCGTTAGTCGGTCCATGAACACTCACCCACCGACTAGATTACAAACTAGTCAGTCGACGGGCCTTCACAGACCGACTAATTCACTTCCCAGATTTTCCCCTTCTTTCGCTGTTTGATTCTAGTCGGTCACAGTTGGTCGACCGACCGACTAGTTGCTAAACTAGTCGGTCAGTAACTCTTCTTTGATCGACTAATCAGTGTCGAACCCCTAATTTCTGGGCAGCCGCCAGCGCTTCCTATTTAAACCCCCCAAACATTTTCTTTTCTTCTTTCATTTCTCCTGAGCCTCCTTCTTCCCCAAATCCTTCTCCATCTTCCCCTAGCCTTCCTCCTTCATCAAGAGTCCTTTCCCCCCTTCATTTTGGCCGGCCACCACCTCTAGGTCGCCGGAAAACCCCCAAAATCCCCAAAACCCCATTTCTCCAGATTTTCTCCCCATTCCAGATCTGAACCCTAGGTTTCCCCGGATCGTTCTTCCGTTGTCGTGCTTGCTCGGCATCGATCTTCCGCTTCTATACGCGATTTCCTCTCCGTAGATAACTTTTGTGGCGTGCCTCGTTGATCATCTTCCTTGGCGTGAGGCAAGTAAAACTTGCATCTCTTGATTTGGGCCATGTCTTAGGCCATTACCTTGCTTTAGCGTAAAAGAGACTAGACGGTGAAAGGATAGCCGTCTGGACGCCATTGACCTAGCTTGACAACGAAGCTTGGTCTGTCACCTTCATCATGCTTGTATGTCATGTTTACTTTCCCTTAACGGTACGCGTATTAACTGTTCATGTCATCCATGCATCCTTAACTGCTATTGCATTTTAACTGCCATGTTTAATTTAAATTAACGGTACGCGAATATGTTCATGTCATTGCATTTTGCCTGTCACGTTTAATTTCAATTAACGGTACGCGAATATCTGCTCATGTCATTGCATGCTTGAATACTCATCGTGATTGCGTAGCTTCGCTACATACTTGTACTATTTGTTCCGGCTAGTCACCCGTTCTGTGGGCACAACCCTAGGCCAATTACAATTCTCGCTCGTGTTCCAGAAAACGAGCTCAACACAGCCTGCGGGCAATAGGGCACTCTCTGAGTGATCCCTTGTACTTGAACATAGCCTGCGGGCAATAGGGCACTCTCTGAGTGATCCCTTGTACTTGAACACAGCCTGCGGGCAATAGGGCACTCTCTGAGTGATCCCTTGTACTTGAACACAGCCTGCGGGCAATAGGGCACTCACCTGTGTGTGAGTGATCCCTTGTACTTGAACACAGCCTGCGGGCAATAGGGCATCCATGTGTGGGTGATCCCTTGTACTTGTTACTTGACAATACTTGTCACACCTACCACTTGTTACTTTCTACTTGTACTTTACTTTACTTGTCACTTCCATACCATACTTGCCATGCCATGCATCATACTTTAACTGCTAGGTTGCTAGTTTACCTTTCTTTCAGTTTCCTTGCTCAAGTCTTTCGACTTGCTGACATGTGCCCCTTTTCTCTTTTGGGTGACACATGTTAGATCCCGAGCCAGTGGTTGCTGAGGAGGAGTTTGTGGTCATTGGTGACCAGTCTTAGAGGTCGCTCGTGTTCTCTTCCTTGTTTAGGTTTGCTGTTAGTTGTTGGTGCGGGGCACCCTTACTTGTATGTTGTACTTTGTTGGTCATGTTGGGCCTTAGCTTTTCCCTTTTGAGCCTGGTGGCTTTTCTGTGATATTGTAATTTATTCTATGGATATTCTGAGATTTAATAAATTGCTTATTGTCTCACTTCATTATTAATATCGTTGTTTCGTATTGCGTTGCAAGGACCTGCCAATTTATTGTTGATTGACGCTTATCGGGCTTGGAGCTTTACAGCTTCAAGTCTGAGCGGACCTTCTCACGTCTCCCCTCCACATTTTTGGGAAGCGGGGCGTGACAAAGGGTCCCCATTACCCTAAGTAATGGGGGACCTAATGAATGTGTAATGAAGGATGGGAGGCCAAAGGCCTCCCTCATTCATAACAGTTTGGCTATTTTTTGGGCCAGAAGCCCAGTTAATAACATTGCCTATTAAAATGATTATTATTTTGCTTATGGGCCTGCAGCCCCAATCAGAATAATAATTTATTTTACCTTCTTATTTGGGCCTGAAGCTCAGTTAATCAATTTGCTAATATTATGTAAAACATCTCTTTTGCATTGTTAATTATTTATGGATTATTAGGATTTTTTAAAATATAATTATCTTAAGGATCCAGCAACCGCTCTGTCGCTAGTCATCTAACCTAACGGTGTATGACGTCCCCCCGTGGTCTGAGAGATTATTATATTTGATAGTTTCTTTTTCCATATTATATATGCCTGAGTTATATGCGTGGTTGTTTCTTTGTGCATGTAGCATATTTAAAACTGCGTGGATGTTTATATAAGTTAAAATGTGTTTTTGGGATCGGCCAGTTTGATACCTTTAATTTCCTTGCACTTTTATTTTATTTTGAGAGAATTTGTATGTGAGGATTGTATGTATAAATGCCAAAGACCGGTGTACCAACATATGAAGACGGAGGTGAAATTTGCAAAAGATAGGGACCCCTTCTGAGTTTCCAACTCGTATTTTTTCTTTTTCTTTATGAACTGTAAATCAAACTTTGGACTTTGTACGCTTTTGGGTATCTGGCCGATCCCCACATTTTACTTATTCTTTATGCATGAATTTACATTTTAATTAATTCATGCTTATTTTAAATTGCATAGATAAATGGCAAAATTGGCAAGCGTCGATTTCGAGGTTCTTGATGTTGCATGAAAGAATTACCTGAGTTGGCGAGTGGACCTGAAGTTCCACTTGCGTTCGATGGCCATCCTTGGCTCAATTTTAGCTCCTTCATCGGCCCCAGAAGCGGCCGATATTTCTGCTAGTAAGGCCCCAGAAGCAGCTCAATCATCTAGCAGCACTCCTACCACTGTCTCTGATGTGGATATGGCGAAAGCCATTATCTATATTAGGAGACATATAGATCAGACCTTAAAGACCGAATACATAATGGTAGATGACCCAATTGAGTTGTGGACAACGCTGGAGGCATGGTATAAACATCAAATTGCTGTAATATTACCACGTGCCAGTTATGAGTGAGAAAACCTCAGACTTCAGGACTATAAGTCCGTTGCTAAGTATAACTCTGTACTTCATAATATTACCTCACGCCTGAAGTTTTGCGGTGAAGAAGTAGCTGAGCATCGCATGTTGGAAAATACATTTACCTCGTTTCACGAGAAAGATGCAATCCTCATGCAGCAGTATCGTGAACGCAACTTCACGAGTTCTCTGATTTGATCTCTTGCCTCCTTAGGGTAGAGCAGAATAGAGATTTACTGCTTGCTACTCATAATTTGCGTCCTGCTGTACTGCCCCTATCCCTGAAGCCTACCATGTTTCTCCCCAGAAGTGGAAAAACAAGAAGAAAGATAGAAAGAACAAAGGGAAAGTTGTAATGAAGTCAGCACGAGGAGAAGCACCCCAGACCAACAACAACAAAGGAAAGAGAAACTTCACATGGAAACGTAAGAACACTGATCAAGTGTCAATTCCTAAGAAGAACTGGGAGGATAAATGCCATAGAAGTGGCATGACTGGACATTGGTCCAGAAACTGCCGCACTCCTCGCCACCTCCAGGAACTGTATCAGGCGAGCCAGAAGTCTTTGCCTGAAACAAACTTGGTAGTTGTTCAGCCGCCAACAAATTTCACTACAAAAGACTTCGAGAATGATGACCTGCTCGATTGAGCCCTATCTTTATATCTATGCATTTAAAATTACATGTAGCTTCATCTTTAGTTTGCTTTTGTACGAACTTTTATTTGAATGTCATTTTACATTTACTTAAATAAAATTTCGTTTTGCTTATATAGATGAAGTATGAGTGCCTAGTGGACAGTGCCTCGACGCACACAATCCTCCGCGAACATTGCTATTTTAATATCATAAATAAATATGATGGTCCTGTTATCACAATTTCAGGACTGTCCAAAATAATCGAAGGATCTGGTGAAGCAATAATATTGCTCCCAAATAACACAAGACTTCAAATAAAGAATGCATTATTCTCTCCTAAATCAAATAGGAATCTCGTAAGTTTCAAGGACATTCGTTTAAACGGATATCACTTAGAAACCAGAGATGAAAATAAAGTTGAATATCTATATGTAACTCGTCAAAAAGATGGCCAGAAAACCATCTGCGAACGATTCAAGGGACTCCCGTCGGGTCTCTAACATACATACATTCAACCAATAGAAGCCAATATGACTGAGTACCAGACGTGTCCATCAGTGCCATAGTTTCAACTATGGCACAACAGACTTGGTCACCCTGGATCAGCAATGATGCGACTCATCATCACTGAATCCCGTGGACATAATTTGAAGAACCTGAAGATTCTTCATAAGGGTGAATTTCCTTGTCCCCCTTGTTTCAAAGGAAAACTAATAACGAGACCATCCCTCCTAAAAGTGGGATTAGAGTCTCCTGGCTTCCTTGAGAGAATTCATGGTGACATTTGTGGGCCTATTCACCCCGCAAGTGGCCCATTTCGGTGCTTCATGGTACTGATTGATGCATCCACAAAATGGTCTTATGTGTGCCTATTGTCCACCCGCAACCTAGCTTTTCCAAAGCTATTGGCACAAATAATAAAATTACGGGCTCATTTCCCCGATAACCATTTCAAGAAACTACGTCTTGATAATGCGATCGAATTCACTTCACAAGTCTTCGAAGACTATTGCCGGGCAACGGGTATTGAAGTTGAACATCCAGTATCACATGTTCACACCCAGAACGACCTCCAGATATCTCTCATTTGAGAGTGTTTGGTTGTGCGGTATATGTCCCAATAGTACCACCTCAGAGGACCAAAATGGGTCCTCAGCATCGTCTAGGTATCTATATTGGGTTTGGTTCACCCTCTATTATCAAATACCTGGAACCCCTCACAGGGGACGCATTTAAGGCACGTCTTGCTGACTGTGAATTCAATGAGAAAATTTTTCCTAAACTAGGCACACAGTCTAAGAAGCCTGAAGCTACTGAGACCATTACTTGGCACTAGAAGTCTTTGTCCCTATATGATCCGCATACTAATCTATGTGAAGATGAGATCCTGAAGATCCTTCACATTCAGAATACAGTACATATTTTACCGGATAAGTTCACGGACAACCAGAAGATTGTCCGTTCACACGTCCTTGCTGCTAATACGTCAGCTAGGATTAACATCCCCAAAGATGGATGCAATCCACCGGCAGCAGAATTGGCTGTACCTCAATTGAAAAGAGGACGCCCACCAGATTTAAAAGATAAAGTTCCTCGAAAGAGGAAGATTCCTGGAGATAATAAGATTATCCTCCACAGGATGCTGAGCTCAAACCAGCTACTTCTCCCCTCCTTATTTTCCCTGCAGAGGAAACAATAAGAGAAACATCATTAAATTTTGTACATACTGGAGAGGTACTGGACAGACATAGCACAGTCATCGACGACGATTTTGCGTTCGCTCTTGCCGTTCACATCGCTGAATACGACGATGACGTCGAACCACGACCTCTAGCGAAATGTAAACGCAGAGATGATTGGCCAAAGTGGGACGAGGCAATAAGAGTAGAGCTGGACTCACTTTTGAAACACAAAGTCTTTGGACCAGTAGTCCAAACACCAGTAGGTGTAAAACTTGTGGGATATAAGTGTGTTTTCATAAGAAAAAGAAATGAAGAAAATGTGATCGTTCGCTACAAGGCATGCCATGTAGCCCAGGGTTTTTCCCAAAGACCGGTGATTGATTATGAAGATACATATTCCCCGGTCATAGATGCGAACACATTCTGATTTTTAATAATCCTAACTTCTCTGGAAAGCCTAGAAATGCAGCTCATGGACGTTGTGACTGCATATCTATATGACGATATAGATAAAAATATCTATATGAGACTTCCTGATGGGTTTAAACTACCCCCAGAGATGAAAGAGATACCTCGGGACGTATTCTCTGTAAGGCTGCATAGATCATTATATAGTCTAAAGCAATTGGGCAAAATGTGGTATAACAGACTTAGTGATTTCCTTGCACAGCAAGGATTCACAAATAATGAAGTCTGCCCGTGTATCTTTATCAAAAGAACGGGAACATGATTCGTCATCATAGCAGTATATGTTGATGACTTAAATCTCATAGGATCTCCTGCAGAGATCAATGAGATATCTGAAATCCTAAAGCATACTTTTGAAATGAAAGACCTAGGCAAAACAAAGTATTGTATTGGCTTACAGATTGAACACCAACGAGGTGGAATCCTATTACACCAATCAAATTATACAAAGAAACTTCTACGCATGTTTCATATGGATAAATGTCATCCTTTAAGTACTCCTATGGTCGTAAGATCACTAGATGTACATAAGGACCCCTTCCGGCCACTGGAAGAGGGGGAGGAGATACTGGGTCCTGAAGTACCCTACCTCAGTGTCATTGGAGCACTTCTATATCTGGCTAACTGTACGCGTCCCTATATAGCGTTTGCAGTTAATCTCGTAGCCAGACACAGTGCAACGCCTACAAAGCGCCACTGGAACGGAGTAAAGCATCTTCTGCCATACCTCCAGGGTTCAATAGATCTGGGAATTTACTACCAGATAGGTGCCTCCCCCAATTACTTGGTTATGCCGATGCAGGTTATCTTTCAGATCCGAACACGGAAAAATCACAGACATGTTTTGTGTTTACCTACGGAGGTACTGCTATCTCCTGAAGATCGGTAAAGCAAACCACAACAGCTACGTCATCCAATCATTCAGAGCTCATTGCGATCCATGAAGCAAGCAGAGAGTGTTATTGGCTACGCTCCGTCGTCCACCACATTCTTCACTCCACTGGCCTGAAGACTGGTGATTTGGAGCCTACTGTCCTGTTTGAAGACAATGCCGCGTGCATTGCTCAACTTCAAAGGGGCTACATCAAGGGCAACATGACGAAGCACATATCTCCCAAGTTTTTCTGGACGCAAGAGCTAAAAGAGGACAAGCAGATCGAAGTTCAGCAGATCCAGTCCTGCAATAACTTAGCTGATCTTTTTACTAAATCTTTATCGAGATGTATTTTTGTAAAACTTGTAAAAGGAATCGGTATGAGATAGCTGAAAGTCCTACAAGCCTGAAGCTTGTACGGATGAGGGGGAGTAACTTGTGTGTTGCACTCTTTTCCCTTAAGCTGTTGGTTTTTTCCCACTGGGTTTTCCACAGCTAAGGTTTTAACGAAGCAAACACGATTATTCAGGATCCAGAAGTATCCACCCCTTTAGCTTTATACGCTAAGACCAAAGTAATGGATGGATAAGGGGGAGTGTTGAGTAGGGGAGGCCTTTGACCTCCCCACCACTTATCCCTCCATTACTCCCCACTTATTGGAGTAATGGGGACCTTTGGTTTCTATGTGTCTCTTCACATACCCTATGAAGTTATAAATATAGAACCATGCATGGCTATTTGCCATGGTTACTCTTCTCTCTAGATTTTCTAACATCTATAACAATTTGAATTAAACTCCAACGCTTATCTTTGACTCAAATTTTCATAGAGTGCTAATCCAACTTGGTTACCATATCTAATCATGTGTCCCACATGTAAGCCCATTTTCCGGGTTTAAGTCCCAGCCTCTATTGAATGACATTTCCCTTACAAACCACCGATCATCGGTTGCCCCCTGGCCACTAGTGGCCTAGCTTACCAGCTAGCCATATAGCCACCAGTGGCTACAAGAGGCCATCAGTCACTAAAAACATGCATTTGCAATTCCCCTAGGCTACTGGGGTAATACCCGATAAGCTTAGTGATGTCGTGATGCGTAACTGGATATGAGAGACTCTCCCTTAACTTGTTTATAGGTCGTCACATGATATGCACACACCATAATAGTTAAGAATGTTAGTAAGTTGAACCTAGGTGGAGGAACATACTTCGACTCATTCAATGCTCAAATGAGAACATGAAGGGGAGATGATCAAACATATAAAATAAGAGAGTATTGAGAATGAGCTCACATCCTCTTTAATGAGATTATATATATAGAGTTTATGAAGTGGTATTTTGGTATTTAAATTTTAAAGATGGGCCCTCCATTGTCTAGGGCAAGCTGTAATGGGTTTACTTTAGCTTCCAAGCTCACGGGCCTTTACTGATGATGGGCTTGAGGTCACCTAATTAGGTGATATATTACCACTAGTCCCCACTCAGTGCAGTCCTAATAAGCATAAGATTAGATTAATAAGAGAGGTTGTATGTATATAGTATTCTGCTTTGTTATAGACTTCTTTGCAAACTTGGGTGATATGATATGAACTTCTATTAATTTTGGTTAGATGGTAATAATCTTCTGTAATGTCTTTGCATTTAAGTAGAGATTCTCATTGGCTAGGATTTCTTTATAGACATGATCATGTACTTATTCGAAAACTTAACCTAAATTTTTAGTACATGATTAAAAGAGGTGTTTATTAAGAAAACTTACGCATATTTCCAAGCAAGGGGAGTATCCCCATTGATGATGGTCTTTATTAATTATAAACACTACAAGAAATGTGACTATTGGCAACGACTTTTAGCAACGACTATCTTCTGGACGTTGCTAAAAATAGCAATGGCAACAAGGTAAATAGTAGAAGTTGCCATAAGTCGTTGCCAATACTCAGAGACTATCGCAACGATTAAATGTCGTTGCCATAGCCATGTGAAAACAATGGCAACGACAAAAGTCGTTGCCGTTGCTTATTAAATTAACGGCAACAACATTTTGTTGTTGTTAATATCATTTGTAACACTGACAACGACAAATTCTTGTTGCCATAGCTTTTGGAAATAATGACAACAAGATATAATTTTGTAATGGCAAACTTGTAAATAAATGGCATGCCATTGTTGCAAATATGATCAATGGCAATGACACAGGTGGTTGCCATTTCCAACAATGACAACCAGCCAAATGGTTGCCAATGGCAACCACTTTTGTCGTTCCCATTGCTGTCAACTCGTTGTCATTGTCAACAGTGGCAACCATTTTTGTCGTTGCCATTGCTGTCAACTCATTGCCATTGAGATCAATGGGTCGTTGCCATTGCTCGCAATAGTTGTCATTACCGATAGTGGCATCGACATGTGTTGTTGCCATTGTTGTCAATGGCAACGACCTATATGTTGCCATTGCTGTCAATGGCAACAAAATGGCAACGACACATGTCGTTGCCATTTCTCTCAACAACAACGGCACAAGTCGTTGCCATTGAGAGCAATGGCAACGGCAGATGTCGTTGCCATTTCTCTCAATGGCAACAGCACAGGTCGTTGCCTAAGCTTGACACACCAATGGCAACGACTCCTTGTCACGAGTCATGAAAGGCTTTCGCAACGACAAATATTGTTGCCAAAAGTACCTATAGCAACGACAATTTTGTCGTTGCCAATACCTTTGGTTACGACAGTTATAGCAACAACATGGCAACGACATATTGTCATTGCCATTGGTGTCTATGGCAACGACTTTCAATTTTTGGCAACGAATTTTATCGTTGCCAAATGTTATATTTCTTGTAGTGAAATGCGAATACTGTAGAAAAGGTGGCACACGATCTAATAGATCAGGTGCCAAGACACATAAAGTTGGAAAGTACAAGTCCCACATGGGTTTGTACATTCCATGTGTCCCATCTTTTTGTGTCTTGCACCTGATCTATTAGATCAGGTGCCACCTGATCTACATGATTCCCCTTATAAATGATCACTCTTTGCCCCTCTTTTCTTTACACTTTGCAGAAGCTTTGGCATTAGAAAGGAAGATGATATATGGTAGAAGCAAGCAACACTCGTCATATAGAGATGGAAATGCATTCCCACATGATCATCATGGAGGCTCACGTCATGGGTTCAAGCATTAGGAGTTTCCACTGATAAGTGGCAACTTAAGGAAATGAGGAGAGCATTACTCTTCAAAGTAACACAAGCAAGGCCACTTGGGTAAGCAATGTTAACTTGTCAAAGCACATTTTGAGGAAAGCGGAGGCTCTTGTAAGGTGTATGGAAGGGGGCATAAAATCATCAAGAATATTTACATGACAAGGCACAACATTAATGTTCAACATTACCACAGAAGCATAAAAGTGATGATAAGTGAGGATGAGGCAGTAACTGGTAAGCATGGTCGTCGCAAAAAGGAGCCAAATGAATTATATGTCAACTGCCTAAAGGAGGCTTAGGGAATCACTACTCACATGCGCTTAAGGGGCCAGGGCACCCCCACTCACCTCTACATCGAGGCATGTTACCTTCTCTTACACTGGCATAGGGGGCAGGGTACCCTAGCTCGCACCTACCCAGTGGGTGGGGTACCCAGGTACCCATAGCATGGTGGGTGGGGTTAATGTTCTTCTCTATGAGCATAAGGGTTGGGGAAATGAGCAGAGGGTGGATGGTCTCATGAAGATTGGCAATATGGCAAGGAAGCACGTCACACAAGGCATCAGGGTGAGGGTGGGTACCCTAGCTCACACCCACCTTGCGGGTTGGTTACCCTGGCTCCCTTAGCACGTGGGTATCCCAGCTCACACCCACCTTGGGGGTTGGTTACCCTGGATACATTAGCATGCAGGTACCTTGGCTCTCCCTTAGCTCCCCTAGGTTGACGGGCAAGGGTACCATGGCTCTCTCTAGTTTAAGGGGTAAGGGAAAAGGTCATCTTCATAGGAGCACATGTTAGAGCACACACATGTTTTTTGAGAGGAGATTACAAAGATTCAAACTAATCGTCACCTTGGTGAAGATGGCAGGAGTCATCCACACGTGCATCTTATGGGGGAAGGCTACCATTACTCTCTAAGATGGGAGGAAGTGCAACCCCAAGCAACCTAGTAACGGAGAAATAATGAGCCATTAACATCTTCAAGCAACAATGGAAGATCACAGTATGGATGCACATAGGCAAAGTCTGAACAAGCACGATCATTCACAATTACAAGATAGTGGGAAGTGCCAACATGTATTTCCACCATCAAGCAACATAGGATTTAATCACTTGGATGGAGTGAAAAACGACATGCCTAGTATGATATAGGCATAAGGAGAGCATGTCGTAGAGGTTTGCAGTACTAGGTTGACACTAAACGACGATCACGGGCGGTAGTGTGGCATAGTGAATATGGAGCCAAGTATAGAACTGGGCTATAATGATCAAAGCATGTCTATCACTACCGACTATGGTGACCTAGCATTAGGCAAGTATATATTGAGAGACGTGTATGTGTGCAAACATCTTGTTCGAAGTAACAGTAGCCTGTTTGGTAAGAATTTGTCTAAGTTAATAATAATGTAGTCTACATTAGAACTTATGTAAAGTCCTGAGACTTGATGCGAGGTCAAACAAGTATCGAGATGAGGATCTTGATCATGGAGAATTGCTTGACTATTTGTAGCATAAGTCTAAAATCGTTCGTGGTCGTAGATGTTTCGAGAAAAGGATATCGATACATCGGATAGACCATTGTGTCTTTGTCCTCACCATTGAGTGGTGACGAAGATCTCATGATCATTCGACTTGGCGAAGTCGGAGACGAGACACATGTGCTCATTTGGAGAATGAGTTCACTGAACAACCCAACGAGAGTTATCATATGGTTACCATTAACTAATCTGTCAGTGATAACTCTCGGTGATGATAGGCAAGTTGGTCCTTAGAATTGAGATCATTGTACGAACCTGTACATGAACGGTGTCATTTAGATCTCTGACCTAGCTTCGAGGTAAGGCTTGTTGAAAGGCCTTTGGTTGAGTGACACTTGAAGCGTGCGAGGAGAGTGATGACAAATAGAGGGTTCGTCTCTCCCGTTTATGGGGAGCTAGTGTCACATGTGTTAGTTCGGTCTTTAGTGAAAACTCTAGCCAGAGTATGTTGGAAGCAGGCCAACATTAATGGACTAAAGACCGATGTAGAGTAACCAGTTTCGAGCTATTGAGGTTGACAGTTGACCATACCTAAGACTTGACTAAGCGGCATAGTTTTGACGAAGGTGTAAGTACCGTCTACCTTGCAATACTAAACAACACACACACTAGATGTGGGGGGGGTGTGTGTGAATAGTGTAATGGCAATAATTGTGTAATCAAATATTAAACTTGCAAATGCGGAATAATAAGTGTAAGAGGAGAGTAATCTACACAATTAAGCATACACAAATACAAAGGATTTTATCCTGGTTCCCCAACTTGGGTACATTCAACCACACCAATATTCACTATGATCCTACACAAGGTAGTGAATACAATCTATACACAAGGGATTTTTCCTACACAAGAACATACCAAACCCTACACAAGGGTTAGTCCTACACAAGGACACAAACTCACACAAAGGGAGAAGCTAACTCTCACAAAGAGAGTTAAGGTTTCAAATAAAAAGATGAAACAAAAGTACTCTTACCTATGCTTTGATAAGATGAACTTACTCAATAATGAATGCAAGGCATGGAAGAGGATCTCCAAGTGTTGAGAGAGCTTTGATTGCACTTGGAGGATTTCCATATGAGCTAGCTTCAATGCATGAAAAGGATTAATACTCAAAAGAGAGAAATGAGAGAAATAAAAGTGGCCTTTGTTTCTCGATGATATTCAATGATGATCAAGAGTTATAATAAAATTAAGCCATCTCCTATTTATAGGAAGCCAATAAAACCCATTAAACCCAAGCAAAAAACCAGAAGAAGCAAATTTTCAACATCTAGTTTTTGGTTAAAAAGTGCTCGGAGAGGCGCCTGTAGGCCATGAGTCAGGCGCTTGGTGTAACGGCTAGATTAATCCCAACGGCTATAATCTGAGGCAGGACAAATGGCTGAAGAAGACTACACATGCGCCTATACCACTGTGCAGACGCCTGTAAAGGCTTCAACAGGCGACTGCCAGACTGGATGGATTTGAGCAGGAAAAAGACAACTTACGCACTTGTGTACCAGGCGACTGATGAACAAATAACAGGTGCCTGAAGGTTGACAGGCGGCTGAAAAAACTACATCAGTCGACTGTTACACAATATGGATTGGAGCTCAAAATACCAAGTTACACACATTGGTGCACCAGGCGACTGTTAAACAAAGTTCAAGCGCCTGTTGGTTGACATGCGCATGTCTTTTGTACTTCAGTCGCATGTACTAAAAGCTCAAGTATGTAGTCAAGAAAATTGACTTGAGCCTGTGCAGAACAGTCATCTGTTGAAGGATGGTCAGGCGCCTGGTGAACCACCAGTCGCCTATTATGACTTCAACAGGTGCCTGTTGGAAGTCCAAAAAATCCAATTGAGTTTTTGGCATGGAGAACTTATTGGAATGGATTCTCTAATGATCATAAGGTTCACTAAGTTGGTAAATGCATATGCATGAATGTGTATGACCATCTAATCAAGGCAACCTAACTCACACAAAGAAGTAAAAGACATAAATGTAAATATTACATGAATTACATTCATTTACTTCTAAGTGCACTACTCTTCAAGCTTGAGTAGCCTTTATTCTCTCCATCATCTTCCAAGCTTTGGCAGCTCTTGATGAGCTTCTTTTTCTCAAGCTCCAAGCTATGACAATGCTCCTCTTGATGTCCATCCTTTCATCAAGCTTTTAGTCTCCAAAATGTTATTCTTCAATTGTTAAACATGAGACTAAAACATTGAAAGTCATTAGCAACAACATAATATTGTGATCATCATCAAAACTATATTGGTCTAAAAATCCAATACCTAACAATCTCCCTTTTTGATGATGACGCACGTTATGTTAAAGATAAATAAATAAAGTACAATGCTAATGAGCTCCCCTACTTATATGCACCAATTGAAAATAAATAAACCAATAAAGCTTCAAATCATTTGTGACATATAAGAGGCAAAAATTACATAAACCATATCTCTCATATCTTTCTCCCCATATATGATTTACATAATCCATATCTCTCCCCCCATGTTATTGTCAAAAAGGTGGACACAACATACAAGAAATAACTCTTATCAATGATTCCCTTTAAAAATGTGACAAAAACCAAGATATTAAGAAACGGTTGCTACCTAATATGAAATATTAAGTGGGTATCAATCACTGTCCCATGCTCCCCTTAGATCTTAGAAAAGGTCAAAATGTTGACTTCTATAGTCTAATCAAAATTAATTGGAGCCATGGGCCAAATTGTATCAATGTATTGATATATAAAGATCAAGCATCATTGTTACAAATGACATTGCCAAGAGAAAATATAGCATATACGATGTTGGCAATATCAATGGGTTGATTTTGAGACCACAATAACCAATTGTAGATAATGATCTCAAAAATAAACAAAAATGAGAGTTAAAATATGTTTTAAAATAATTTTAAACACACATAACATACTAACTCCCCCATTGTCATACACATGGATCAATAAATGCATGTATGACAATGAAATCTCCAAAGTACCATTTTCATGAAAAATAGTTTGAAAATATTTTCAAAATCATGAAAAATCACACACAATCAATGTGTATACTAAGAATAGAAATATAAGCATAATACACATGCAATATGCACTTGTGTGAGAGGCCTATAAATTAGGAAACCAAACCCAAGAAGAGTTTGATTTTCTAACATAATCACATGTGGTGATCACATTCATAACTAAAGAGTTGATATATCTATCCCTCTCTTGCACACTAACTCTAGTGGGAATCCAACGACTTAAGGATTTCCTAAGCAATGGGTTTGCCTTTGCAAGAGGGGTGGATGTGGCATGCATAGGTGTAGAAGAATGTTTCTTGGCATGCATATAGTGAGGGGCTTGCTTCTTAGCAAAAAATGAAGAATTTTCGTTCTCCTTCATTACCTTGTGATGTACATGCTTCTTGTTAGGGTTATTATTATACAAGAAACCAGGGTGATTCTTCTTAGGTGCTTTAGCAATATGTCTTGATTTTGCACCAAAAGAAGAAATAGAGGTGGGTTTGGGGTATCACATTTGGAATATAACCCAAACATCCTTTATGATTTGCCGGATGTTTTTCCAACAAGTCTTGGTGTGAATCCCTAGAATGTACAAATCTTATGAGCTTTTTGGGATTCCTCTTCGCATTTCAAAGTTAGTTGTTAAATGCGAGATTCTAAGCTAAGATTTTGAGCTACCAATTTTTCATTTGCAATGCTCAAATTCTTAACTTGAGAGAGAAATGTGCCTCTTGTAAGGGACCCTGCGGGGCTACACACACACACACACACACACACACTAGAGGGGGGTTAATAGTGTAATGGCAAGCAAAGTGCTTAATTAAAAGTTACTGAAATTAAAGCACAATAAGCAGTTGAAAATAAATAGAGTGCTCAACAACAACAATCGCAAACACAAGGATTTTACCCCGGTTCTCCAAAACTTGGGTACGTCCAGCCACACTAGTATTTACTATAATTCCCACACAGAGAAGTGAATACAATCTCACATAGAGATACCTCACACAGAGGATTTAGGATTCCCACAAAGAGATATCCTTACTCTCACACAGAGAGACCTCACACAGAAGATTTGTTCTTTCACACAGAAAGAACCAAACTCTCACAAAGAGAGTAACTCCCATAAAGAGAGTATCTAATTCCCACAAAGAGAATTAGGGGTAACACAAAGGTGAAACGAAATAACACGTACCTATGCCTTGATATGATCTTACCAATGTGAAGAAGAAGGCATGCAAGTGAAACTCAAGTGCTTGAGATGGGGCTTTGATTGCACTAGATGATCTTTCTCTCTTCTAGGAATGAATCCTAACACTTCTCACTTGAGTCTATGAAATGAAGAGAAGGAAGATGTTCTCCAAGAAAAGGAATGAGATTGAAATCCCTTGGAGAAATTCCCTAGAGCTTATATGCTATAGCATAAGATTGAAGCTCTAATGAGGGAATGAGAGAGGTTAGGAGTTCTAAATGAAATAAGTCATCTCATATATATATGAAGCCAAGAAGAGCCCATAAAACCTGTCACGCCCCGCTCTCCCAAGTACGGGGAGCGTAGCTGACGAGGCCACCGTAGTATTCAGACTCAGGCTTCGAGCCCTCTTATCTAAATACTACTAGGTATTTTTTGTGGTTTAATATTAAATAATGAGCAGGCCACTGCAACACACTGGAACAGTACATAGAAAAAGAAAAGGCACCAACAGAAAATAAAACGCAGTACTCAAAGGAAATACAACAACACAGAACATTACATTACATTACATCATACTAGTCCATATTTATACATCAGCTGTATAAAAGGGGGGTACAAAAGTGGGTACAATAAAAGAAGAAACCCCCGACCCAAAAAGTACAAAAAGGTACACACCCGATACAACCCACCTGCTAATCTAACCCCTGGAAGTCCAACGGAACAAAGTCACCCGTAAGCTCTACCCCTGCTGCACTGGCACCGGCCTCTGACTCCGGAACCCTCACAGACTGCTCGGGTCCCTCACCTGATATCTACAAGTTGGGAGACGTCAACACGTGACCCAGTAGAAACTCCTAACACTCTAGTAGGACCCAGTTTTAGAACTGGTCTCCTTAACTAGTCAACTAACAACAGGTGTCACATCAATATCAGGAATATGCAGAAATTAAAGACATAACGTAAGTGCTGAAAGTAAACAAAAGAAAGCAGAAATGAAGTTAAATCACAGATTAAATTAATTAAAATTAATCATTGTTCTGATTTGGAACCCGGGTATACCGTAGGATGCTAAGGAAGCAGATTTCATCCAGGGTGGGTGAAAAAGTGGTACCACTCCAGTGACACGAGCACGGAGGGGCCTCTCGTAACTCCGTACCCAACTGGACAGGGTACATGAGTGAGACCAATCTCGGTTTTTCTGGGGACAAACGGAGAAAACCATCATTTACCGACATGGTGCGACACGAGCACACCAGCGGCCTCTCTAGCCCTCTCAAACTCCCCTTCCAGGGGCGACACATCGGGCGAGATATACTACTACTGTCCGCTCCTTAACATCTAAAGTTTGCCCGTGTTCCTCCAAACCCACATCTAGAGTCTCACCCATTTCAAGAATGGACCGAGTCCTCCGATGTCAAACTCTCAACCACACTGTCAGTTTTTCTTTATTTGACAACGATTCAACTAGCGGTCTCTACTACCGCTTTCATTTCGTACTTGTGCAAAGTCTCATCATCATAACTTTTCCACATGAATCATAACATATGAAACATCATCATAAAGACATATCTCAAGAGCATGATAATGATTTGCAATCAACATGATCAAATTCAACTCAAGACAAAAATATAACAACACAATTTCTAAGCAAAACTAACACATGAATCTGTCTAAACTGTCACACCAGAAAGAATGCTACTGCAGACCTATCTACAGTCAGATTTAGCTTCTGGTCCCTTCTTCAATGTTGTAGATAATTTTTTGCAGATTTCCATAGTATCCTAGATTGTAATTTTCTGATTTTTCTACTATTTTCTACGATTGTTCTAAGTTGTTGTCCTGTGCTAAGAAAAATTCCAGCAACTTGTTTTTCCAACTAAACTAGTTCTTTGACATTATATTTTGAGACAATTATTATGAACATATACTACAACTATATCATCTCCTTCATAACATAAATCATGGCATAATTAAGGAAATTTCATTACTTAGCCATTATAACAATAATCATTAATATATGACATGCAACATGGTATATGACATGCAACTTCTAACTTAATGAGATTAGCATATAACAACTTTCTAAACATAACAACTACAATCCAATACTCATTAACAATTCAACATATTTCTCATTCTCAATTATCTTTTTTTAACATATCAAGATGTTATTAATTTTGAGTACAAAAACTTGATGGAGACAAACATACTAATTTCAATACCTAAAGTTCAACTTGCCATCAAATTAAAGAACAAACATGGAATAAAAATGAAGGTGACTAGAGAATGGTTCCTATCAAAACTTGCAAACAATAATTCCTACACAAGATTTAGTATGCCATGC
This sequence comes from Scilla litardierei, assembly GCA_030789695.1. Classification (NCBI taxonomy): domain Eukaryota; kingdom Viridiplantae; phylum Streptophyta; class Magnoliopsida; order Asparagales; family Asparagaceae; genus Scilla; species Scilla litardierei. Next base: position 47,930,084 of record CM061140.1, on the reverse strand, counting down.
TAAATTAAGTAAATCTCCTAGTCCTAAAACTAAATTCTACCAAGGTGTTAAGAATTTCTACCTTACTAAGTCCTCCAAAATTTTCCTTGGCCCTTCTTAGTCCTTGAAGAAATGAGCTCCTAGCCTCCTTCTTCAACTCCTAGCTTGGCCTTCAAAGTTTGGATTTTTGAGGTATTTTTGGGGAGAATTTTTGGAGTTAAGGATGAGGAGGAACAAGGGGTTCTTGGTGGTGGATTAGGTGGTGTTTGGAGTGGTGATGGGAGGAGGAAGGAGGAAGAAAAGAGGACAATGGGAGGGGAAATTTCGGTCTAGGTTGGAAATGGAGGGAGAGAGTGAGTTTTTTCCTGATTTTTTTGTGTTTTTGTTTTTCTTTTGCCTAGTTTTTAGGTCTACCCTAAAATCCTCTCCACCCTTCATCTAGTCAAGATCTAAGCCATTTGTCATCCCTTAAGCTAATAAAATGACACCTCACTTAGTGTGTTGTCATGGTAAAAAAATTTAGATTTTTGTATTTTTTAGAAAATAAAAATACATGAAGAAATACACTATACACCCGAAATACAAGTATTCATCCAAATACTCCTATTTACTAAATTCAAATGATGAGTTTAAAATCTTTTAAAATTAATTACTACACCAAATAATTAAAAGAAAAATACAAGCATACTCCCAAAAATATACGTACGTATTTACACCAAAATATGTATAAATACGCGTACATGGAAATTGGGGTCATTACATCCTACCCTCCTTAAAATAAATTCCATCCTTGGAATTTCAAATTAAAGGAGAAAAACTTTCTATACATCACATTATCTAGCAACAACAAAATTACATTAAACAAACAAGTGAGAGTACTTCTCTCTCATCTCATCCTCGAGTTCCCAGGTAGACTCTCCCGGTGACTCTCGGTGCCACATAACCCGCACCCGATTGATTGACTTCTTCCCCAGCATCTTCTGCCTTCGGTCTAGAATGGCCATAGGCTGCTGATCATAAGTCAAATCTGGTCGCACTTCAATCTTAGAGAAGTCGACGACATGATCATGATTTCCAACACAGCTCTTGAGTTGTGGTATATGAAACACATTATGCACTCCTTCAAGAGATGCTGGCAAGGAAATCCTATAAGCCACTTCTCCAACATAAGCCAAAACTTCAAAAGGTCCAATATATCTTGGGCTCAACTTCCCTCACCTTCCAATACGAATCAGCCCTCGAGTTGGCGAGATCTTCAAAAATACTAGCTCGCCTGGCTGAAACTCTAAATGTCACCTCTTTACATCTGCCCAGTGGTTATAACGATCTTGAGCTATGTGAAGATTATCTCTGACGACTCTCATGACATCCACGGTTTCAGCGATCATATCAGGGCCCAACAATTCACGATCTCCAACATCATCCCAACTGAGAGGAGATCGGCACTTCCTCCCATACAAGCTGCAAATGGCACCATGCCTATACTGGATTGAAAACTATTATTGTAAGCGAACTATACCAGATGTAGATGTTCATACCATGACCCCTTGAAATCCAGTATGCACGTCCTCATCATATCTTCCAAAATCTGAATTGTTCTCTCCGATTGACCGTCTGTCTGTGGATGGTATGCAGTGCTGAGACTCAGTTGAGTTCCCAAGCTAGCCTGCAGAATTCTCCAAAAGTGAGTGTAAACCTAGTGTCACGGTCGGAGACTATGCTTACAGGCACTCCATGAAGTCTCATGATTTCCTGTATACATGACTTAATCAGACTTTAGACTAACAACAAAACAGAGAGAGATATAAAACAAGAAATCTCACCTCCATATATCTCTTAGCAAGATGGTCTGTCGACTGGCCCACTCTAAAAGGTATGAAGTGAGCTGATTTGGTCAACCGGTCAACGATTACCCAAATAGCATCATTTCCTCGAGGAGTGCGGGGTTAGCCAGTTACAAAGTCCATCGTCACAAGCTGCCACTTCTACTCTGGAATTGAAAGAGGCTGCAGAAGTCCTGCCGTTCTCTGATGCTTGGCCTTGACTTGCTGACATGTCAGACATGAAGCTACACTCCTAGCCACACTACGCTTCATGCCATGTCACCAAAAATGCTGCCGCAAATCACGATACATTTTGGTGCCTCCAAGATGGATAGAATATGGTGAGCTATGAGCTTCTCTCAATAGTTCATCCCGAATGTCACCTGATGGCACACAAATTCTACTCCCAAAACGCAGAGACCCATCTTCATGAATACAGAAATCGTTACGAAGTCCGGCCTCTGTCTGCTCTCGAATCTTCTTTAGTTTCGCATCTCCAGACTGAGCTGCCTTAATCCTTTCAACCAAATCAGATTGAACCTGTAAGTTCATCACCACCACTGATGAACCAGGTAAGACAACTTCAATCTTCATATGCCAAATATCACCCAAAAGTTCTCTCTGAGCTGTCAACATCATCACTGTTGGCATGCGACTAAGAGCATCAGTCACTACATTAACTTTTCCAGGGTGATATTGGAGGTCGACATCATAATCAGCCATCAATTCGAGCCATCTGCGCTACCTCATATTCAGTTCTTTCTGAGTGAACACATACTTCAAACTCTTGTGATCTGTGTATATCTTGATACGTTCACCCAGAAGAAAATGCATCCATAACTTCAATGTAAAAACCACTACAGCTAACTCCAAATCATGCGTAGGATAGTTCCTCTCACGAGTCTTCAACAATCTAGAAGCATAGGCTACTACCCTACGATGCTGATGGAGAACACATCCCAATCCTCTGCCTGACGCATCACAGAAAATCTCATATCCACCTAAACGGTCTGGAATTGTCAGGACAGGTGCAGTGATCAATCTATACTTCAGTTGATCAATGCTCGCTGACATTTGTCTGACCAATTATAAGCAACATTTTTTTGGTTAGATGAGTCATCAGTGCAGCGATCTTAGAGAAATCCTTGAGGAACTTCCTGTAGTATCCAGCCAATCCCAAGAAACTTCTGATCTCTGTAACTGACTTAGGAACTGGCCACTTCTCTACTGCAGCAACCTTCTCTGGATCTACAGCTATCCCATCTCCGGATACAACATGTCCCAGAAAAGCAACTTTGGTCAGCCAAAACTGACACTTGTTATACTTAGCATATAACTGGTGCTGCCTCAGAGTCCCCAGGACTATCCTCAGATGCTTAGCATAATCTTCCTCTGACCTTGAGTACACCAAGATATCATCTATGAAGACGACCACAAACTTATCCAAGTACTCATAGAAGACTTGGTTCATCAACCTCATGAATGTGGCTGGTGCATTAGTAACACCGAAAGGCATCATTAGGAACTCATAATGACCATACCGGGTTCTAAATGCAGTCTTCAGAATATCTGATCCTTTGACCTTCACCTGATGATACCCACTTTTCAAATCTAGCTTCTAATATACACGCGATCTACCCAACTGATCAAAGATGTCATCAATCCTAGGAAGAGGATACTTGTTCTTCACAGTAACCTTATTCAACCCCCGGTAGTCGTTGCACATCCTTCAAGATCCATCCTTCTTATTCACCAAAAGCACTGGCGCATCCCATGGTGAAACACTTGGCTGAATGAGGCTACACTCTGACAAATTCTTCACCTGACTATGAAGCTCTACTAACTCTGGAGGAGCCATACGGTATGGAGCCTTCGCAATTGGTTGAGTGCCTGGAATCAAATCAATGGTGAACTCCAAAGATCTATCTGGAAGAAGTCCATAGATATCGTCTGGAAAGACATCAGGAAAATCCCAGACTACCCTCGGTAATACAGGCTCCACATCCATCTCCATCATCACTTCTACTTGGTTGGCCTTAAACTTCAATGGTTCAAGGGAACTACTGCCACTAAAGAATTCAAATTTTGGATGATCGAGAATCTGAAACACTATCTACCTGAGTCTACAATCTATAGTGGCATAAAACATCCCTAGCCAATCCATTCCAAACACTGCTTCAAAACGAGGCATCTTCATCGCTAAGAAATCCGCATACGTCCATAAATCTCTACAGGATACTATCTGTATCCTGAAGAACTGCAGATCACTCCACTCCCTGTATGGATATTCCAACTAGAAGCAAAGGAGTCTATTACTAAGGAATTCATAGTCACAAACTGCTGAGACAGGAAGCAATGTGATGCTCCTGAATCAAAAAGTGACAAGGCTGGGAAGGAAGCAACTCTAATAACACCTAAGAGGATAAACATAAACTAACACAAGAATCTAATCATCCTAATCACAACAACTAACATAACATACTATAATAGAAATAAGAAAACATCCATTACTAAAAATAAATAAGTACCAGTGATCACTCAACCGGTGTCCTCTACCTCCACAGCCGACATAGTAAAAGCCTGACGCCTCGGCACCGCTCTCCTAGGGGTCTGCTACTGTTGGGGAGGTCTAGGTGGCCCCCTCAGAGTCACTGTACCAGGTGTTGGTGGAGCTGGCAGCGGAAGCCTCTGTGGAGCTGGTGGGAGGGTCCTCTGCTGCATGGTCGGACTGCCATTGGTTCCACTGATCCTGAAGTCTGCCCCTACTGAGGACACTACCGACTGATGTGTCCTAACTGACCATATGTAAAACACCGCCCATCCCTAAACTTGCAATCCTGCTGCTCATGTCCAGACTTCCCACAAAATCTACAGGACAACCGTCGTTGTGGCGCTGATGGAGCTCCAGGCCTCCGAAACTGAGTGGTCTGAGTAGGCCTCGGGAAACTCCTCTGCTGACCTGCAGGGTGCCACTCTGCTGCTGCTAGACCTCTACCCACACTCTTCAGATGTGTCTCATGCATCCTAGCCGCCTCCAGCATGGCACTATATGTAAGTAACACCTGGGTCGACATCGCTGCTCTGAACTCAGGCTCCAACCCCATCCTGAATCGCCTAGCTCTGGTGGCCTCTGACTGCACCAGCTCTAGAGCAAACTTGTGTAATTTTAGCCTATATGGATCAATACACTAGAGGGGGGGGGGGTGAATAGTGTATTTTAAAAAAATGTTGCAAATAGAACGTTACTAATATTTGCAAAGATGGCACAGAAATAAAATGACAAGTACTGAAAGTAAATCAATCGTAAACACAGAGATATATCCTGGTTCGGATCCTCTTGATCCTAGTCCAGTCCTCTACTCCCAGTAGAGATTTTCCACTATAATCACTTGCCCCACAAGTACAAACTTACAAAAATGGCGACACTCCCCGTGTCCCAAGCTTTGTACAATCTCTAAACAGAGATTCAAACCTGTTACATAAAAAGACAATAAACACCTTATAGCCTTGTAATGAATATGAATTCAGAAAGACGGTGTTTAGAGTAGGAACTTCAAGATGTATATGATATGTAATGAAGAACAATACTTGACGTTCTCTGGTTCATAAAAGAAGAGAGAGATCAATTGATTTCTTCTTGCAATTATGAACACAAACAACTTTCCAAAAAATGGTGTTGAAAAGAACAAAATTGCTTTAAGGAAGAAGACTTCAATTCTCAAAAGATCTATGATTAAGAATCTTGAAGTTCTTCCGTTCTTATAAGAAGAGAGAAATCTATGGATTTCTTCTTGCAAATGAGAATGAGAACAACTAAGGCAAGTTGCTTAGAATCAACAATTCTAGAAAAGAGAGAAAGAGGAAAGTTGTGTGTCTTGAAAGAGAGGGTCTACCCCTTTATTTATAGTGTTTTGGAACGGTTGGGAAGTGTAAGTAACGTTGAAAAACGGTCATGAACCGTCCCTGAAAATTTGGGGTCAAAACGGCTAGTACTAAAATTGGTCGACCAAAATGACAACATTGGTCGACCAAAATTTAGAGAGGGAATTTTGACCGTTGGAAGACATTTCTAGAATCTACACGGTTATGGGAGTTAGCATATGTAATCCCATAGTCAAATTCGAAGGTTTAAAATTGGTCGACCAAAATGGGGTTATTGGTTGCCAATTTTCAAAGTTGCGAATTTTCGAAATTGGGAAGTGTAGATCTCTGAGTAATGGAACCTAGATGACTAAGACATATTATCACAAGGCTTTGTGACTCTAATAAAGTAAATTTGACATTGATTACATAAAGCCGTAGATATGACTGCATCTGCAACTGAATCTGAGAAGCTTCTTTGCAGGGGATCCTTATCAAGTGATTATATATCCAAGTCGTGGATATAGGTGCCTTTGCATTTCCAACTTCATGAATGATATATCCAATTGAATATGCATGAAGATATCTGATTGTGTGGAACTCAGCATTGACTTGTATCTGTATAAATAGAGTTAGTAGCACTGGATGTGTTTGTCATATCAAAACCATATGGGAATAGAAATATTGAATTATGAAATTCCAACATTCTCCCCCTTTTTTATGATGACACACATGAAAAATATATATATATAGTTAAAATTGAACAAATCTGATATACTCCCCCTGAATACGTGGATACTCCCCCTGAGTAGATAAAATATATTCTCCCCCTTTGGAATCATCAAAAAGAGGGAAATAAGAGTTAGACCAAAAAGAAGCTAGAAATATTTGTGTAGGCCAAATATGGAGTGTAGAGGTCGAAAAAGAACATGCCATTATATGTCGGCCAAATATAAATAAATTAGGAGTGGAGAGGCTGAATAAGGAGCAGGCCATAAAAAATGAATTGGCAAACCAATTTAAAAAAAAGAATTAGTGGGAAGGCCAAAAAAAATGAAAAATAGGCAGGCCATGAAAAAATACTGAAAAGTCCATGCCTTTAAAAAACGGAATATGCCCAATTATGTAGGCCGAAATTTTCACATAGTAAGAGCAGGCCAAAATATGGATAAATTAAGAGTAGGCCTAAATATCGAGAGAAAAAGAGAGCCATTTATGGAAAATTCTGGACAGAGCATTATAAAGAAAGAAAACAGAAAAATAAGTCCTGTCTGTAGAAATGAAGTATATGTGCAATGAGCCCAAGGAATTTGTAATGGGCTGGTGCAAAAATTTAAAAGAGCAGGACATCTTTTAAAAAATGTGAGATTGGAGAGCATCCTGCAAAAGAAGTAGATAGCAAGGAACAACATAATTGCCATATAAAAATGGGTATAGCACAAAACATAAATAGAGTAAAAATACAGAAGAGAGTACAACATAGAAAATGAAGACCCAAACATAGACAGAATATCCAAATGAGCATCAACCTAGCTAAATGAACAACAGTCTAAGTACGGCACCAACACAAAAACCATGTACAGAATATCCTACTAAGTAAAGAACATAAAAAAAACGGACATCCCATAGTCTGAACATACGAACAACATTAAACAATAGAACAATCCATATGACAGTATAGGCAAAGTAGTGATAATACAATGAAAATCCACATTGAGTACATACTAGCATATCAAAGTTCTGAAAATACAATGACAACCCATAACGGTTACAGACTAGCATAGCAAAGTTCTGAAAATACAACTACAACCCATATTGGTTACATACCCAAAAGTGACATATCAAAACATCAAAACAGCACAAGTACAGAAGTGGAAAGCATAACCAATATACGACCAAGCAACAACCATCTGAAGCCACTGAAACCAACAGCGAAGACAACACCAAGATACCTATGAAAACAACGACCGATATCTGAGACATATCCAAATGGGCAATGAAGATCTAAGGCCGAGATGATGGCTCAGGAGGGGAGGTCGGTGTGTCGGATGACGGGCGATGGACACGGAAATGCAGAGACTCAAAATGAGTAGCAATCGTGGCTATGGCTATCTAAAGTGATTCCATCATCTTGTTATGTTCGCGCATGGTATGATCACTGGAACTCATATGAGACTGAATGCCGTGGAATCCATCATGCATTTCATTCCGAATATCAGAAAAACCACGTGTAATGGAATGACGAAGAGCACGGACTTCACCAAGCAATTCATCACTATGGGAGGAGGACGGTGTAACAGGAGTGCTAGGGGAAGCACCAGAATGGGAATACCGCTTTCTAACGAGCGCGAGAAGAGGAGCCGGGGGTATGGGTGCTGGGAGTGGGACGGGTGCTAGGAGTGGGACGAGGTCGGGGAGAGCGGGGTACCGGTGCGGGGAGAGCGAGACATGGAGCGAGTAGTAGGACGTGATGGAACGGGAGATGTTTCATGGGCATCGTCTTCTTCTTCGGGACCAGAAGTGTCAGAAATAACTAACTGCATATGTGTAAGTGTCTCAGAGTTGAAATCTATTGGGTTAAGGAGCGGGATTGAATTGGAAAAAGTAACCTGAAATGACTCAAGGATCTGAGTGATTAGTGAAGGCAATAAAATGTGAGAGCGGACATGTTTGGCCAATGTTTCCAAAAGAACAGAACCCCAATCTACTGGAAGCTCGCCCATCAAGGCATATAAGCAACGAGCGGTCTTTGTACTCACGTAATTTAGGGAACCGATCTTTGGGGCGAGTTTGGTGATGATTATCTTAACCATCATGCGGGCAAGAGGATGAAGGGTGGCAGTGAAACATTTGGGGCGAAAATCAGTGGACAGAAGTTGTTTAATGGCGGGGTCAGTGAGGTTGTCGGGGAGAGGCTGGACATGTGTCGAGGGTAAAGTCAGAAGTCGAGAAAGTATCGGGCCAGTCAACCGGAAGTAAAATCCATTGACAATGCTTGTGATCGAAAGCATACCAGCCTGCGTGGAGGAATCCAAATTCGCATAGAATTCTCGGACGAGAGTATGGAAGTAAGGAGTGCGGTTGGCAGTCGATAAGAGAGAGATTAGGTCGGCGGATCGGAGAGGGCCGAAGATCCAGGAGAAGACGTGATCGTTGAAGTCCACATGGCGTTCCAGATGGAATGGAAGGTTCTCCATGAGGCGAAAGTGCTGGGTAGCCGCCGGAGAACGGAAATAAGCAGGAGAAGCCGTCATAACGAAGTCGAGGGAGCACGGATCCATGGGAAGGAGGACAAGGATAGTGCCGATCGGAGGTAGGCAGAGCCGATCGAGAGAAAGGCGGCGAGGAGAGGTCGGAATAGAGGGGGTGCCGACGAGATTGGGGGTGGAGCCGTCGAAATCGTCGGTCGGGAAGAGGGAGGGCGACGGAGGGTCGATCGAGAAAAGGAGAGGGAAGATCGCCGACGGGGGTTGTGGGGTTGAGGGAGGCACCGACGAGTTGTCCGGTGGAGGTCGGAGATTTAGGGTAGAAGGCGGGCTGGGCGATTTGGGGGAAGAGGAGGCTTCGGGAAACGAGATAGAAAATGAGCCTGGGGAGATATTTTAGATGTGAGTCCCTAGGTATGAATTAAATAGGAAGAATTTTTTCAGTTAAGGGAAGTTTGGTAAACTGAATTTGTTCAATCGGCAGAGGAGTTGTGAAAACTGATTAAATTTTGAAAACGAAAGGATGGGTTTAGTTTGGTAAGACAAAATGGAGGGAACTGTTAACGAAAATAAGCGGGAAGACGAAGTAGTTACTGAAAAATAAAAAAATAAAAAAAATTCGACAATTGGCGACCAATATTGGTGAATTGGTCGACCAATTTAAAAAAACAGCCAAAAAATCTAAAAAAATTTGAAAAAAATTCTAAAAATAAAAATAAGAATGTGTCATAAATCCGATTCACTAATAATCTCCGAATTCCTACGAAGCTTAATAAAAGTCTCTTCTTTCAATGGTTTAGTCAAAATATCAGCAGTCTGATGTTCAGTAGCTATAAATTTAAGAATAATATCTCCTTTTTGAACACGATCATCTAGAAAATGATGACGTACATCAATATGTTTTGTACGAGAATGATGCACATGATTTTTAGAAAGATTAATAGCACTAGTATTATCACACATAATAGGACAAGTAGAGCAATTAATACCATAATCTGAAATAGTTTGTTTCATCCATAAGATTTAAGCACATGCTAAACCGGCGGCAATATATTCTGCCTCGGTTGTAGATAATGAAACGGAGTTTTGATTTTTGCTAAACCAAGAAACTAAAGCATGACCTAAAAAGTGGCATGTACCACTGGTACTTTTACGATCTGATTTGCAACCAGCAAAATCTGCATCACTATATGATAATAAATCAAATGTGCTTGACTTGGGATAAAATAAACCAAAATCAGAAGTGTGCTTAACATATCTAATAATCCTTTTTACGGCTGTTAAGTGTGAAACTTTAGGATCTGCCTGAAAACGTGCACATAAACATACTGAAAACATAATGTCTGGTCTACTAGCAGTTAAATAGAGTAGAGAGCCAATCATACCTCTGTAAAGATGTTGATCAACATTTTTACCATTTAAATCTTTGTCGAGAGAGGTGGAAGTACTCATTGGAGTACGTTTTTCTTCAGAACTTTCTAAACCAAAACGCTTGATGAGTTCATTAGAATACTTGCTTTGGTGAATGAAGATTCCTTCCTTTAATTGTTTGATTTGAAGACCGAGGAAGTAATTGAGTTCACCCATGTGACTCATCTTAAATTCTTTCTGCATAATTATAGAAAAATCTTGACAAAGAAATTCATTAGTAGAACCAAAAATAATATCATCAACGTATATTTGAATAATGATTATGTCAGATTTTATGTTCTTAATAAATAGAGTGGGATCTATTTTATCGATAGAATAACCAGAATTTAAAAGATAGCTTTTAAATCTTTCATACCAAGCACGAGGTGCTTGTTTGAGACCATATAAAGCTTTCTTCAATTTGAAAACATGATTTTCTAAATTTTCATGAATAAAACCAGGAGGTTGTTCAACATAAACTTCCTCCTTGAGAAAACCATTTAAAAAACCACGTTTGACATCCATTTGAAATAATTTAAAATCTTTAAAACAAGCAAATGATAATAACATGCAAATAGACTCAAGACGTGCAACTGGTGCATAGGTTTCATCATAATCAATACATTCTTCTTGATTATAACCTTGTGCAACCAATCGTACCTTGTTTCTAATTACCTGACCAGATTCATCCAATTTATTTTTGAATACCCACTTGGTACCAATAATTGAATGATCTGTTGGTCTGGGAACTAATTCCCAAACATCATTTCGTTGAAATTGATTGAGTTCTTCATGGATAGCGATAATCCATGAACTGTCTTCACATGCATCTTTGATGTTCTTTGGTTCAATGGATGAAAGGAAAGCACAATGCGCCATTTGTTCAATTTGACGACGAGTTCTAACTCCATCTGTAATATCTCCAATGATTAACTCTGATGGATGGTTTGGAACTTGTGCAAATGCCTTGGGAAGATCTGTATTATCTGAAATAGACTCAACAGAATGTTTAGTAGCATCAATTTCATCAAGTTTAATATTATCTAAAGAATTAGATAAAGGTAACATATTCTCTTCATCATCAATGATGGGAGAATTAGATGAGGGGTTCTCATCAAATGTGACATGTAGTGATTCTTCAACTGTTGAAGTTCTTTTGTTATATACTCTGTAGGCTTTGCTATGTGTTGAGTATCCAACAAAAATACCTTCATCATATTTCGAATCAAATTTATCAAGTGCATCTTTAGTATTAAGAATGAAACATTTACATCCAAACACTTTAAAATATGATACACGTGGAATGCGATTAAAGAATAATTCAAAACAAGTTTTATTAAGCCATGTCCTTATAAGAACTTTATTCATAATGTAACAAGCAGTTGCGACAGCTTCAGCCCAAAAATATTTCGGTAATTTACTATCACAAAGCATTGTTCTTGCAAATTCTTGAAATCTATTTTTTCTTTCTACTACTCCATTCTGAGGAGGAGCATGAGGAAAAGAAAAATTGTGAGTAATGCCATTTTCATTACAAAAATAGGAAAAGATTCATTTTCAAATTCTCCTCTATGACCACTACGAATAGTGACAATGTTAGAGGATTTGATCTTTTGTATCTTTTTACAAAATATTGAAAATTCTTCAAACGCATCATTCTTGTTTTGTAAGAATATAACCCAAGTATATCTTGAATAATCATCAACAATGACAAATGCATATCTACTTCTATTCAAAGAAGCTACTCTTGAAGGTCCAAACAAATCTAAGTGTAAGAGTTCTAATGGTCTCTTTGTTGAGATAACGTCCTTTGATTTAAAAGAAGATTTGTGCATTTTTCCTTATTGACAAGCATCACAAAAATTTTTGTGTTTGAAAGAAATATTTGGTATTCCATTTACTAACTTGTGTTTTGAAATATGTGCTAGGTTTTTAAAATTTGTGTGTCCAAAACGTTTATGCCATAAAAGTGTATCATCTAATGTAATCATTAAACAATGATTATTAGTGGTAACAGACATGCATAAGATATAAATGTTATTCTTACGCTTACCACAGAATAAAATAGATGACGTATCAGAATCATAAATGATGCAATCATTTTGTTCAAAAACAATTTTGTAACCTTTATCGCATAACTGACTAATTGAAAGCAAATTAAGTTTCAAACCGTCAACCAGGTGAACATTCTCAATGATAGGCTGATTTGTATTGCCAACTATTCCAGTGCCTATGATTTTGCCTTTCTTGTTGTCACCAAAGGTAACTGTTCCTCCATCTTTATATATAACGGTTGAAAGCAAGTTGACATTTCCTGTCATATGTTTTGAACATCCACTGTCCAAAATCCATTTTTCCTTTTTAGGTACCTGAAAGATAAAACATTAAGCATTGGTACCCCTTGTTTGAGGGTCCTTGGGATTAGATTTTTGGAAGCCAAACCCAAGTGGAATTTGGCTTTTTAATATAATCATTAAAATGAATAATAGAATGTATATACTGAGAGATGTAATCATTTTTATCTTCTAAGCATGAATTCTTAGGAACCCATATACTAATAGTAATAGGTTTCCAAGAAGATGGTTTTGAAATGTTAGTAACATTTCTTTGTGAAGAAGAAGTAGGAATGTTTACTTTCTTCGTGTAAATGAATGCGTGATTCTTCTTTTGAGGTTTAACAAAAGTTGTTTTTCCACAAGAAGAAGAAGTGCTACAAGATTTAGGTGCATCCTTATGAGAATATCCCAGTCCTTGTCTATGATTTGCTGGATATTGTATTTTTAGCAAATCATCGAGATTTGTCTTTCCTTTGTTAAATTTATTAACATTAGATGACATCTCGTCATATTTCATCTTTAGTGATGACATATTTTTATCCATTTCGGATATTTGTGTATGCAATTCTAGATTCTTAGTTTTGAGAAAATCATTCTCTTTACTAAGATTTAAAACTTGAGAAGATGTATTCCCAATATGTATGGAATTTGATGTAATGTTTTTAGAAGATGACAATTCTTGATATTTAACAAGGAGATCATCATTATTCTGTTTCAAAGATTTATGTTGACCATTTAATATTTTGAAACGAGAATAGAGATCTTTTAATGCATCTAATAATTCTTCATTATTAAAAGCACTTACCTCTTCTTCATTATCTTGTGCTATAAAGCACATATTAGCACTTTCATTATGATCATCATCTTCATCATCTGAAGAATCATCCCAAGTAGCTGCAAATGCTTTCTTCATCTTGTCAAACTTCCTTTCTCTTCTGGATTGATCATTGTTGTTGGAAGTTTTGAATTTGGCCTTGAGAAGCGGACAATCTTTCTTCATATATCCAGACCTATTACAATTAAAGCAGAGAGAAGAATCATATTTTTAGATTTATTATTATACTTACCTTTTTGAAAGAACTTTCTGAAGTTCTTGGCAAAGAATGCCATGTCATCATCTGAATCTTCATTATCTGATGTTGTGTTGAAGGCGAGTACTTTCTTCTTTTGATCTGATTCTTCTTTCTCATCTTGTAATGTAACTTCATGGGCCATTAGGTTACCAATAAGATTTTCCATGGATAATGTGGAAAGATCATTGGCTTCCTCAATAGCAGTGATCTTTGGACGCCATTCTGGGGAAAGTACCTTAAGAATCTTGTGTACCTGATCAAGAGAAGAGTAAACTTTTCCAAGAGAATTAAGAGAATTAATAATGTTAGTGAACTTGGTGTTCATTTCTCCAATCGTCTCTTTGTCTTGCATCTTGAACAACTCATACTTATGAACCAAAGAGGCAATCTTGGTTTCCTTCACTTTATTGGTTCCTTCATGAGTTACCTCGAGTATGTGCCAAATCTCCTTTGCACTTTTGGCCTGAGATACTTGATTAAACTCATGTTTATCCATGGCACAGAATAAAGCATTCATGGCCTTTGAGTTGTTGATCTTTGTAGATTTGTCGTTAGCGGTCCAATCAGCAACATGTGTTGTTGGCTTTGTGTATCATGTCTCTACGATGTCCCAAATCTCATAATGCATACTTTGGAGATGAATCTCCATTCGTATTTTCCAATATGAGTAGTTAGAACCATCAAATAGAGGAGGACGAACTTGAGAGTGCCCTTCAGGATGTTGATTTGTGTTGTAGTTGTGTGGAATAGCGTTCATGCTTGATTCTGCCATCTTAACCTTGCTTTGATACCAAATGTAATTTTAGCCTGTATGGATCAATACACCAGGGGGTGAATAGTGTATTTTAAAAAAATGTTGCAAATAGAACGTTACTAATATTTGCAAAGATGACACAGAAATAAAATGACAAGTACTGAAAGTAAATCAATTGCAAACACAGAGATATATCCTGGTTCGGATCCTCTTGATCCTAGTCTAGTCCTCTACTCCCAGTAGAGATTTTCCACTATAATCACTTGCCCCGCAAGTACAAACTTACAAAAATGGCAACACTCCCCATGTCCCAAGCTTTGTACAATCGCTAAACAGAGATTCAAACCTGTTACATAAAAAGACAATAAACACCTTATAGCCTTGTAATGAATATGAATTCAGAAAGACGGTGTTTAGAGTAGGAACTTCAAGATGTATATGATATGTAATGAAGAACAATACTTGACATTCTCTGGTTCATAAAAGAAGAGAGAGATCAATTGATTTCTTCTTGCAATTATGAACACAAACAACTTTCCAAAAAATGATGTTGAAAAGAACAAAATTGCTTTAAGGAAGAAGACTTCAATTCTCAAAAGATCTATGATTAAGAATCTTGAAGTTCTTCCGTTCTCATAAGAAGAGAGAAATCTATGGATTTCTTCTTGCAAATGAGAATGAGAACAACTGAGGCAAGATTGCTTAGAATCAACAATTCTAGAAAAGAGAGAAAGAGGAAAGTTGTGTGTCTTGAAAGAGAGGGTCTACCCCTTTATTTATAGTGTTTTGGGATGGTTGGGAAGTGTAAGTAACGTTGGAAAATGGTCATGAACCGTCCCTGAAAATTTGGGGTCAAAATTCGAAGGTTTAAAATCTACACGGTTATGGGAGTTAGCATATGTAATCCCATAGTCAAATTCGAAGGTTTAAAATTGGTCGACCAAAATGGGGCTATTGGTTGCCAATTTTCAAAGTTGCAAATTTTCGAAATTGGGAAGTGTAGATCTTTGAGTAATGGAACCTATATGACTAAGACATATTATCACAAGGCTTTGTGACTTTAATAAAGTAAATTTGACATTGATTACATAAAGCCGTAGATAGGACTGCATCTGCAACTGAATCTGAGAGGCTTATTTGCAGGGGATCCTTATCAAGTGATTATATATCTAAGTCGAGGATATAGGTGCCTTTGCCTTTCCAGCTTCATGAATGATATATCCAATTGAATATGCATGAAGATATCTGATTGTGTGGAACTCAGCATTGACTTGTATCTGCATAAATAGAGTTAGTAGCACTGAATGTGTTTGTCATATCAAAACCATATGGGAATAGAAATATGGAATTATGAAATTCCAATAACTTGTTCAATAGTGAGAACTCTGCATCATAAGCATGTACACTTTGTCGTCCCTGAGTCAGGTGCTCGAACCTCAAACGATGCTCATCCTTCTTTGTCTCTGGCATGAACTAAGCCTCAAACAGCTCTCTAAACTTCTCCCATGAGATCGGCTTGGTCAAATGCAGCTCCTGAGCATCCCAGCAATCTCGTGCCTAATGAGTCAGCTGCCTCTTTGCGGCATCCGCTCATTTATCTCTCGGGTATCCCACAGCCTCCAGATCATCCTCAGTATGCCTAATCCACTCGTCCACCTCCAGAGGACTCTCCTTACCTGAAAAGAACTACGTGTGCAAAGCTCTAAACTGTTTGATACCCACTGGCTTCGGTGGCGCACCACTAGCTACCCTATCCTCCATCTGCTACATATGCTCCATAATCCCTATTAGAATCTTCCCTATCAGGGAAGCCTCAGACGATGCAGCATCATAAGCAGATGTCATGTTCTCGGATGATCCATTCCCCGGATCCATTCTGCAAGAACGAACAGGGAAAACAATATTCAGTACCAAAAATTGCGGATTATAATGTTGGAGCTTTACTTATACTATTCTTACGTGTATCACAGTGTGAGCTGACATGCATGGGCCACCACAAAAACCTGTCATGCCCCACTCTCCCAAGTATGAGGAGCGAGCTGACGAGGCCGTCGTAGTATTCAGACTTAGGCTTCGAGCCCTCTTATCTAAATATTATCAGGCATTTTTTATGGTTTAATATTAAATAATGAGCAGGCCACTGCAACACACTGGAATAGTACATAGAAAAAGAAAAGTGACCCAACAGAAAATAAAACGCAGTACTGAAATGAAATACAACAACACAGAACATTACATTACATTACATCATACTAGTCCATATTTATACATCAGCTGTACAAAAGGGGTACAAAAGTGGGTACAATAAAAGAAGAAACCCCCGACCCAAAAAGTACAAAAAGGTACACACCCGGTACAACCCACCCGCTAATCTAACCTCGGGAAGTCCAACGGAACAAAGTCGCCCGTAGGCTTTACCTCTGCTGCACTGGCACCGGCCTCTGACTCTGGAACCCTCACAGACTGCTCGGGTCCCTCACCTGGAATCCACAAGTTGGGACACGTCAACGCATGACCCAGTAGAAACTCCTAACACTATAGTAGGACCCAGTTTTAGAACTGGTCTCCCTAACTAGTCAATTAACAACAGGTGTCACATCAATCTCAGGAATATGCAGAAATTAAAGACATAACGTAAGTGCTGAAAGTAAACAACAGAAAGCAGAACTGTAGTGAAATCACAGATTAAATTAATTAAAATTAATCATTGTTCTGATTTGGAACCCGGGTATACCGTAGGATGCTAAGGAAGCGGATTTCACCCAGGGTGGGTGAAAAAGTGGTACCACTCCAGCGACACGATCACTGGAGGGGCCTCTCGTAACTCCGTACCCGACTGGACAAGGTACCAGAGTGAGACTCATCTCGGTTTTTCTTGGGAAAAACGGAGAAAACCATCATTTACCGACATGGTGCGACACGAGCACACCAGCGGCCTCTCTAGCCCTCTCAAACTCTCCTTTCAGGGGCAACACATCGGGCGAGATATACTACTACTGTCCGCTCCTTAACACCTAAAGTTTACCCGTGTTCCTCTAAACCCACATCTAGAGTCTCACCCATTTCAAGAATGGACCGAGTCCTCCGATGTCAAACTCTCAACCTCACTCTCAGTTTTTCTTTATTTGACAACGATTCAACTAGCGGTCTCTACTACCGCTTTCATTTCGTACTTGTACAAATTCTCATCATCATAACTTTTCCACATGAATCATAACATATGAAACATCATCATAAAGACATATCTCAAGAGCATGATAATGATGTGCAATCAACATGATCAAATTCAACTCAAGACAAAAATATAACAATACAATTTCTAAGCAAAATTAACACATGAATATGTCTAAACTGTCACACCAGAAAGAATGCTACTGCAGACCTATCTACAGTCAGATTTAGCTTCTAGTCCCTTCAAAGTTGTAGATACTTTTCTGCAGATTTCCGTAGTATCCTAAATTGTATTTTTCTGATTTTTCTACTATTTTCTACGATTGTTCTAAGTTGTTGTCCTGTGCTAAGAAAAATTCCAGCAACTTGTTTTTCCAACTAAACTAGTTCTTTGACATTATATTTTGAGACAATTATTATGAACATATACTACAACTATATCATCTCCTTCATAACATAAATCATGGCATAATTAAGGAAATTTCATTACTTAGCCATTATAACAATAATCATTAATATATGACATGCAACATGGTATATGACATGCAACTTCTAACTTAATGAGATTAGCATATAACAACTTTCTAAACATAACAACTACAATCCAATACTCATTAACAATTCAACATATTTCTCATTCTCAATTATCTTTTTTTAACATATCAAGATGTTATTAATTTTGAGTACAAAAACTTGATGGAGACAAACATACTAATTTCAATACCTAAAGTTCAACTTGCCATCAAATTAAAGAACAAACATGGAATAAAAATGAAGGTGACTAGAGAATGGTTCCTATCAAAACTTGCAAACAATAATTCCTACACAAGATTTAGTATGACATGCTAAATTAAGTAAATCTCCTAGTCCTAAAACTAAATTCTACCAAGGTGTTAAGAATTTCTACCTTACTAAGTCCTCCAAATTTTTCCTTGGCCCTTCTTAGTCCTTGAAAAAATGAGCTCATAGCCTCCTTCTTCAACTCCTAGCTTAGCCTTCAAAGTTTGGATTTTTGATGTATTTTTGGGGAGAATTTTTGGAGTTAAGGATGAGGAGGAACATGGGGTTCTTGGTGGTGGATTAGGTGGTGTTTGGGGGTGGTGATGGGAGGAGGAAGGAGGAAGAAAAGAGGACAATGGGAGGGAAATTTTGGCCTAGGCTGAAAATGGAGGGAGAGAGTGAGTTTTTCTTGATTTTTTTTGTGTTTTTGTTTTTCTTTTGCCTAGTTTTTAGGTCTCCCCTAAAATCCTCTCCACCCTTTATCTAGTCAAGATCTAAGCCATGTGTCATCCCTTAAGCTAATAAAATGACACCTCACTTAGTGTGTTGTCATGGTAAAAAAAATTTAGATTTTTGTATTTTTTAGAAAATAAAAATACATGAGGAAATACCCTATACACCCTAAATACAAGTATTCATCCAAATACTCCTATTTACTAAATTCAAATGATGATTTTAAAATCTTTTAAAATTAATTACTACACCAAATAATTAAAAGAAAAATACAAGCATACTCCCAAAAATATACGTACACATTTATGCCAACATACGTATAAATACACGTACATGAAAATTGGGGTCATTACAAAACCTGCCAAAAACCCAAATGGAAGAAATCTGCAACAGATATATTTTGGCAGTTTACGGCACAGACAGTCGACTGATGAACAAATGACAGTCGAATATTCAACGGCGAGAAAAATCCCAACGGCTATAATCTGAGCCAGGACAGTCGACTGTAGAAGACTACACATGCGACTGTAAAATAGACAGTCGACTGTATATCTTTCATCAGGCGACTGCTGCAGGGATGGAAATAAAACAAAGAGAGATGCATTTTTCGCACTTACGCCTGACAGACAACTGATGGCCATTTCACAGGCGACTGTAAACATACAGATGACTGTAAAAACTTCATCAGTCGACTGTCTTGCAAATTAGGATGAAGCCCAGAAAATGCATGATGCGCACAGTCGACTGTCGACCAATTCACAGGCGACTGTAGAAACACATGAGACTGTAAATTGAACATCAGTCGACTGATGCGAAAAGCACAAGAAGAGTCAATAAAAATGTTGATTGAGCTATGCACCACAGTCGACTGTAGAAGGCTCGACATGCGACTGGAAATCACCTAGTCGACTGTAAAACCTTCTTCAGGCGACTGTTGGAGAGCCAGAGACTTCAATTGAGTCTTTGGGCTAGATGAACCTATTGGGTTGAATTCTATGATAATCCTAAGGCTCACTAAGATGGTGACATGCATATGCATGAAAGAGTAGACCATCTATCAAGACATTACAATAATCCTAGAATCAAAAAGAGAAATGCAAGTAATAGAAATTACATGGATTACATATTGCATCTCCTAGAGTCTAAGTCTTCAAGCTCACGATACCTTGATGCTCCCCATCATCTCCAAGCTTTGGCACTCCTTGATGAGCCTCCCTTCATCAAGCTCCAAGCTTTGGCAATGCTGTTTTAGATGTCCATCCATCATCATGCTTCAAGCTTTAGCTTCATTAGATGATCTTCATGACTTCATCCAAGCTTGAGCACACTATCACTCATGGAGGTCTTTAAGATATCCCTTGTAATATCCTCCAAGAATTATGCTTTGTCTTATCAACATAGATCATTAAGATAAACTGAGTGTCACGACCCGCTTCCCTAAAATGGACGTGAGACGTGAAAAGGTCCGCACGGGAGTGGAGCTGTGAAGCCCCAAACCCGATAAGCGTCAATAAAACATAAGCAGGTCCCTGTAACCGCAAACGGAGCAACAATAATAATAAAAGGAGAGACAGAAATAAAATTCTCACATCTCATAAATTGTCCAACATGAAAATAAGTCCAACATCCAGAAAAGCCACCAGTCTAAAAGAAAGAGTCTAAAGGCCCAGAACAAGGCCAACAAAAGCAACAACATAACAAAGTATAGGTGCTACACACCGACAACAAAACAGTAGTCTAAGAAAAAGGAAAACACAACGAAGACACTAGGACTGGTCCCCAGTGTCCACGTACTCCCCGTCAAACACAAGCTCGGGCTCGGCGTCGGCAAACACCTTGTCCTCAACAAGGTACTCAGGCTCGGGATCTAACATGTGTCACCCAAAAGAGTAAAGGGGCACATGTCAGCAAGTCTAAAAGACTTGGGCAAGGAAACTGAAAGTAAGGCAACTAGCAACCTAGCAGTTTAGTATGCATGACATGGCAGTTATAACATGAGTGCACAGGCAAGACATGGTGAACAATAAGTACAAGAGACCAATTATCGGGACAAGACAAGAGTAGCCAAGCTACTAACAATCTCAATCAATTTACTATTTACGTTTCACTGTTGTTTGTAGATGTTTACGCCTTACAGCTGAATGGTACAACATTCACGATGATTGGCCGCTTAACACTACCCCAAAACCCAGAGTTTACGCCTTACCACTACAGTTGCTGATCGGGCAGACTCCCAGTTGATTGGCCGCTTAACTCTTACCCCCAATACCCACAAGTAATCGAGCCAGGGTCCCCGCACACGAGCTCAGTAAATGAGCCAGGGTTGCCCTGCACAGGAGCTCGCATTCTATATCACGATTCATAAACAATTGGCGTAGGGGTGCACCTAGCCGGAAACAAGCAATTCGGGCATTGGCTATCAACCAACACATGGCCCGCTTCTGGAACACGAGCCAGGAACACAAGCATTGTAGCGAAGCTACGCATTCATGGAAACACTTAAAGGATGCAATGACATGACAATTAATTTGCGTACCGTTAATGGAAAGTAAACATGACATGGTAATTGTGCAACATGATAAATGTCGGAACTAGCTTCGTTGTCAAGCTAGTTCCCTAATTTGCGCCTAGGCGAGTATCATTTCGTCGCCTAGCCTCTTTTACGCCTACAACAAGCAAATGGCCTAAAACATGGCCTAAACCCTAAGTGGCAAGTTTCACTTGCCTAGCACCGGGGATGACGATCACGAAGGTTCGTCTCGCGGATGCTAATCTATGGGAAAGTCGCTGTTATGGGGAAACAATCATCAAAACAACATTCATTCATTAGGGTTTCATAAAAATACAAATAGGTTATGAAAACATCGGGAGATCGATTTCTTACCGAGAGGAGGCGGAAGAAACACTTCGGAGAACCTAAGGACCAGATCTGGGAACCAATGGAGAAGTTTGGAGAACTAGGGTTTTTGGGGGATTTTGGGGATTTGATGAGATTTTGGGGAAGATGAGGGGTAGAATGTGTTGAGGGATGGTTTGGATGATGGATCTTGGGCTTGGAATGAAGGAATAAGGGTTTGAGGAAGATGGGGGCTTAATGGGGGAGAAACTAGGGTTTTAGGTCGAGTGGAGGAAGAAGAAAACGTTTGTGAGGGGTTTAAATAGGATGGGCTGGCGGCTGCCCAGAAATTAGGGTTTTAACACAGTTTAGTCGGTCAAAGAGCAACCACTGACCGACTAGTTTGGCAACTAGTCGGTCGGTCGACCAACGCAGACCGACTAAGTGTAAACAGTAACTTCTGAACGAAGATAGGTTTTAGATTTAGTCGGTCAAAGAACAAATACTGACCGACTAGTTTGACATCTAGTCGGTCGATGAACGTTCTTAGACCGACTAAGAGTGAACAGTACTGATACTAAAATTTAGATGATGTGTTAGTCGGTTAAAGAAGCATTGCTGACCGACTAGTTTGCAACCTAGTCGGTCAACCAACGTTCTTAGACCGACTAACGATAAACAGTAACTCCTGAGAAATTTAGAAAGCCAACTAGTCGGTCCAAGAAGGATTGCCGACCGACTGGATCGTCATCTAGTCGGTCGGTGCCCCTTCTTACACCGGCTAATAAGCACCAAAAGTTCCGATACAGAGCGCTGAGCTCCGGGATCGATTCCTAAGACTCCTAGGCTTGATCTAATAGTAAGATACGACCGTTATGAAGCTCGTCACGAATGACTTACTCCGAAATCGACGATCCTAAGGAAGAAACGAGAAAACACGACGAAACGATCGAAAGTGAAAGTTACGGAGACGAAAACCACACATGAGGAGAAAATCTACCAAAACATATATTATAATATAATAAATCCAGTTACATGAAAACCAGTCGTTACATCCTCCCCAACTTGAGAAAAATTCCGTCCTTGGAATTTCCAAACACTCACGTGTCCGGAAACAAAAGTGGGAAACGCTCTCGCATCTCATCCTCATTCTCCCAAGTAGACTCTCCAGGTGAGCCGTGTCGCCACATCACCCTCACAAGATTGACAATCTTGTTCCGAAGCGATTTCTGACGCCTGTCTAGAATCTGCACTGGATGCTGGTCATACGTCATATCGGGGCGAACGGTAATCTCTGAAAAATCCACAGCATGAGATGGATCGCTAATGTATCGACGAAGCTGCGACACATGGAAAACATTGTGAACCCCTTCCAAAGATGGCGGCAAGGCCAAGCGATAAGCTACCTCGCGAACTTTTTCCAGAATGTCAAACGGTACAATGTATCGCGGGCTCAACTTCCCTCGCTTCCCAAAACGAATCACACCGCGATTCGGGGAAATTTTCAAGAACACATGGTCGCCCGGCTGAAACTCCAAAGGACGACGTTTAGCATCCGCCCAATGCTTAAAACGGTCCTGAGCAATCCTCACCTCTCCCGAATGTTTCTGACAATATCCACGGCCTCCACGATCATCTCAGGTCCCAACAACTCCCGATCACCAACGTCATCCCAACTCAATGGTGATCGACATTTCCTCCCATAAAGAGCGGCGAAAGGCGCCATGCCAATACTCGCCTGGAATCTGTTGTTGTAAGAGAACTCCACCAAATGCAGATGGTCCTCCCACGAACCCTTGAAATCCAACATGCACGCCCTCAGCATGTCTTCCAAAATCTGAATCGTCCTCTCGGACTGGCCATCCGTCTGCGGATGGTACGTCGTGCTGAAACTCAGACGCGTACCCAAACTCTTCTGCAAACTCTGCCAGAACTGAGATGTGAACCTCGTGTCTCTGTTTGACACGATACTCACGGGGACTCCATGAAGTCGCATGACCTCCTGCACGATTCACGTTACATCACTATCCAAACTAGGAAAAGGAAATAAAAACGGAGAGTAAAAGAATTTTACCTCCATATATCTCCTTGCTAGCGCCTCAGTGGACTGTCCCACTCGGAACGGAATAAAGTGCGCAGATTTGGTCAATCGATCTACGATCACCCAAATCGCGTCATTCTGCTTCGGACTCCGAGGTAGTCCAGTCACGAAATCTATAGTGATGTGTTGCCATTTCCACTCCGGAATCGGAAGCGGTTGTAGCAACCCGGCCGAACGCTGATGCTCCGCCTTCACTTGCTGGCAAACTAAGCACTTGGCTACACTCTGAGCCACACTCCTCTTCATACCATGCCACCAATAATTCAGACGAAGATCCTGGTACGTCTTAGTGCCACCAGGATGCACAGAATACGGCGAACTGTGTGCCTCCACCATCAACTCCTCTCTAATATCCCCAGCCGGCACACACAACCTGGCTCCAAACCTCAGCGAGCCATCCTTATGAATCAAAAAGTCAGTCCACAGACCGGCTTCCACCTGCTCCCGAATCTTCACCAGCTTCGGATCCTCAGCCTGGCCAGCCTTAATCCGATCCACGATCGTCAACTGTACCTGCATGCACATCAACGACGAAGCCTCCCCAGGAAGGACAATCTCAACACAAGACTCGCAGAAATCCTGCTGCAATCTCCACTGCGAGGTCAAAATCATCACCGCAGGAAGCCTACTCAGCGCATCCGGAACCACATTCACCTTGCCAGGGTGAAACTGCAAATCAATATCATAATCCGCCATGTGCTCCAACCATCGACGCTGTCGCATGTTGAGCTCCTTCTGAGTAAAAATATACTTCAAGCATTTGTGATCGGTGAAAATCTTCACTTTCTCACCCAGCAAGAAGTGCCTCCAAATCTTAAGAGCAAACACAACGGCAGCCAACTCCAAATCATGTGTCGGGTAATTCTTCTCATGAACCTTAAGCTGACGAGACGCATACACCACAACATGTCCGTGCTGATGCAACACACAACCGAGACCCTTGCCAGAAGCATCGCAAAAGATCTCAAATCCACCGCTGCGATCAGGCACAACAAGAATAGGGGCAGTCGTCAACCTCTCCTTCAGAATACCAAAAGCACTCTCACAATCACCCGACCAAACAAAAGCAACATCCTTCCGCGTCAGCCTGGTCATCGGCTCAGCAATACGAGAAGAGTCCTTAATGAATCGCCGATAGTAACCAGCGAGTCCAAGGAAACTCCGAATCTCAGACGCAGACGACGGAACATGCCACTCTCTGATGGCCCTAATCTTCTCGGGATCCACTGAAATACCATCCCCAGTCACCACATTCTCCAGAAAAGCAACTCAATCCAGCCAAAACTCGCACTTCAAAAACTTAGCATACAAACGATGCTTCCTCAAAATCTCCAACACCGTCCTCAAGTGCGAGGCATGCTCTTCCTCCGACTTCGAATAGATCAGAATGTCGTCAATAAAGATAACGACAAACTTATCCAAAAAGTCGTAGAAAATCAGGTTCATCAGATTCATGAAAACTACGGGTGCGTTAGTTACACCGAAAGGCATAACCATGAACTCATAGTGTCCATACTTCGTCCTGAACGCTGTCTTCGGAACATCTCCCTTCTTCACCTTCAACTGATGGTAACCACTCCTCAAATCCAATTTAGAAAACACCCTCGAACCTCCGAGCTGATCAAAGATATCATCGATGCGAGGCAACGGGTATTTATTCTTAATGGTCACCGCATTCAACTCCCGATAGTCCACGCACATACGACGCGAACCATCCTTCTTCTTCACCAGCAGCACCGGTGCTCCCCACGGAGACACACTAGGGTTAATATAACCCTTCTGCAAAAGCTCATCCAACTGCTTCCGCAACTCTAACAATTCTGCAGGTGCCATACGATACGGCGCCTTCGAAATCTGCACTCCCGGAACAAGATCAATAGAAAATTCTAGAGCTCGATCAGGTGGCAAACCAGACATCTCCTCGGGGAAGACGTCGCCAAAATCTCGCACCACAGCTGGCCACTCCAGCTCCATCTGCATAGCCACAACCTCCACCGGCCTGGCCCGAAATCTGACAGGACCAAGCGAACTGCTACCACGACTGAACTCAAATACTGGATGTCCGGGAATATCGAACACCACCTTCTTCCTCCGACAGTCGATCGTAGCATAGAAGCTCGCAAGCCAGTCCATCCCAAGAACTGCATCATAGTTGATGATGTCATGGACAATGAAATCAGCGAAAAGCTCATGTCCACAGACCACCAACGAGCAAGAATTGCAACCACGATGCACCGAGACCACGCCATTCCCTGTAACGATATTCCAACTCTTGGGAAGAGGGGACGTCGACAAGGAATGCCTCTCCATGAAGCTCCGAGAAATAATACACATCGATACACCAGAGTCAAAGAGGACTCGTGCAGGAAACGTGCACACCAAAACCACACCTAACAATCAATTAACAATCAAACCCTAGTCTAGCAAACAACCATGTTCAAGCAAACAACACAATCTAACAATCAAAACCAACTAGGAAAGTAACAGCTAGATTGAGGATTACCTGCGATAACCTCATCCACTGCCTCTCTCTCCACAGCGGTCATCAGAAAAGCCTGCCTCCTTGGCGGAACAGCCTGCTGGAAAGCCTGCCTCTGTGGAACAAGAGCTGCTCCACGTCCAGCAGGAACAGAAGCTCGCTGCTGCAACGGCTGTGCTGCAACAGGTGCCCTCCGCAGCTGATTCGCATGCCGACAATCCTTCGCGGCATGGGAAGCATCACCACAAACCAGACACTGGCCCAAAAAACTTCCGACACTGATCCTTGATGTGGCCAGGCTTGCCGCAGAAATGGCAAGTCTTCAGAATAGGCCCTCCTGGCCTCTTAAACTGAGCTGACTGATTAGGCTTGAAACCAGGCCTAACCACCACTCTGGCCTGCTCCATAGGCCTTTTCCCAGCACCAACAATAGACCCCCTCCTCTGACTCAGGTTCAGCTCCTGCCTCCTGGCAGCGACCAAAACCTTCTGATAGGAGTCCAGATCGGAGGAAGACACAAAACTCTGGAGCTCCAAAGTAAGTCCAAGCAGGAACCTCTGAGCCCTCTCATCAGCATCCTGCACCATCTTCGGTGCGAACCGACTCAGCCTAGTGAACTCTTGGTGGTACTGGTCCACCGTCAAGCTCCCTTGCTTCAGATCAATGAAGCGCTGCAGCATCTCCTTCTTTGCAGCCTTCGGAAAGAACTCCTCATCAAACCTGGACTTAAAGGTAGTCCAAGCTATTGGCTCCACCAACATCTTCTCTTCCGCATCCCACCAGTTCCGAGCATTATCCTTGAGTTGCCTCCTCGCCAAATCAACCCATCCAGCCGGGGTGATCTTGGCCATCTTCAGATTGTCCTCGATGGTCCGAATCCACTCATCGGTAGCCAGAGGACCCTCAGACCCATCAAAATATGCGGGACCCAGCTCCCGAAACTGCTTCGCTCCCGGCTCAGAGCGAGGGGCATCCGGAAGAGCCCGGGCAGCTCGAGCAAGTGGAGCATTCTGGACTTGCAGGAGCACGCCCTGCTGCACTTGCATCATCTGGAGCATCATCCGCATCATCTCACCGTTAGTGGGTTCCCGCTCAGGCTCCTCATCATGAGGGAGCGCACCACTACCCCCACCACGAGTGAATCGTCTTCCTGCCATCTAGTGACACCGAAACGAATCAGATTAGACTCATAGCTTATGACTCGAACGTCGAACTTAGTTTATTAGACATTCTAATATTATTATCGCTATTCCGATAATCGCAGTTACAGAAGGATCTGCATGGGCCACCAACAAAACCTGTCACGACCCGCTTCCCTAAAATGGAGGCGAGACGTGAAAAGGTCCGCACGGGAGCGGAGCTGTGAAGCCCCAAACCCGATAAGCGTCAATAAAACATAAGCAGGTCCCTGTACCGCAAACGGAGCAACAATAATAATAAAAGGAGAGACAGAAATAAAATTCTCACATCTCATAAATTGTCCAACATGAAATTAAGTCCAACATCCAGAAAAGCCACCAGGCTAAATGAAAGAGTCTAAAGGCCCAGAACAAGGCCAACAAAAGCAACAACATAACAAAGTATAGGTGCTATGCACCGACAACAAAACAGCAGTCTAAGAAAAAGGAAAACACAACGAAGACACTAGGACTGGTCCCCAGTGTCCACGTACTCCCCGTTAAACACAAGCTTGGGCTCGGCGTCAGCAAACACCTCGTCCTCAACAAGGTACTCAGGCTCGGGATCTAACATGTGTCACCCAAAAGAGTAAAGGGGCACATGTCAGCAAGTCTAAAAGACTTGGGCAAGGAAACTGAAAGTAAGGCAACTAGCAACCTAGCAGTTTAGAATGTATGACATGGCAGTTATAACATGAGTGCACAGGCAAGACATGGTGAACAATAAGTACAAGAGAACAATTATCGGGACAAGACAAGAGTAGCCAAGCTACTAACAATCTCAATCAATTCACTATTCACGTTTCACTGTTGTTTGTAGATGTTTACGCCTTACAGCTGAATGGTACAACATTCACGCTGATTGGCCGCTTAACACTACCCCAAAACCCAGAGTTTACGCCTTACCACTGCAGTTGCTGATTGGGCAGACTCCCAGTTGATTGGCCGCTTAACTCTTACCCCCAATACCCACAAGTAATCGAGCCAGGGTCCCCGCACGCGAGCTCAGTAAATGAGCCGGGGTTGCCCCGCACAGGAGCTCGCATTCTATATCACGATTCATAAACAATTGGCGTAGGGGTGCACCTAGCCGGAAACAAGCAATTCGGGCATTGGCTATCAACTAACACATGGCCCGCTTCTGGAACACGAGCCAGGAACACAAGCATTGTAGCGAAGCTACGCATTCACGAAAACACTTAAAGGATGCAATGACATGACAATTAATTTGCGTACCATTAATGGAAAGTAAACATGACATGGTAATTGTGCAACATGCTAAATGTCGGAACTAGCTTCGTTGTCAAGCTAGTTCCCTAATTTACGCCTAGGCGAGTAGCATTTCGTCGCCTAGCCTCTTTTACGCCTACAACAAGCAAATGGCCTAAAACATGGCCTAAACCCTAAGTGGCAAGTTTCACTTGCCTAGCACCGGGGATGACGATCACGAAGGTTCGTCTCGTGGATGCTAATCTACGGGGAAGTCGCTGTTATGGGGAAACAATCATCAAAACAACATTCATTCATTAGGGTTTCATAAAAATACAAATAGGTTATGAAAACATCGGGAGATCGATTTCTTACCGAGAGGAGGGGGAAGAAACACTCCGGAGAACCTAAGGACCAGATCTGAGAACCAATGGAGAAGTTTGGAGAACTAGGGTTTTTGGGGGATTTTGGGGATTTAATGAGATTTTGGGGAAGATGAGGGGTAGAATGTGTTGAGGGATGGTTTGGATGATGGATCTTGGGCTTGGAATGAAGGAATAAGGGTTTGAGGAAGATGGGGGCTCAATGGGGGAGAAACTAGGGTTTTAGGTCGAGTGGAGGAAGAAGAAAACGTTTGGGAGGGGTTTAAATAGGATGGGCTGGCGGCTGCCCAGAAATTAGGGTTTTAACACAGATTAGTCGGTCAAAGAGCAACCACTGACCGACTAGTTTGGCAACTAGTCGGTCGGTCGACCAACGCAGACCGACTAAGTGTAAACAGTAACTTCTGAACGAAAATATGTTTTAGATTTAGTCGGTCAAAGAACAAATACTGACCGACTAGTTTGACATCTAGTCGGTCGATGAACGTTCTTAGACCGACTAAGAGTGAACAGTACTGATACTAAAATTTAGATGATGTGTTAGTCGGTTAAAGAAGCATTGCTGACCGACTAGTTTGCAACCTAGTCGGTCAACCAACGTTCTTAGACCGACTAACGATAAACAGTAACTCCTGAGAAATTTAGAAAGCCAACTAGTCGGTCCAAGAAGGATTGCCGATCGACTGGATCGTCATCTAGTCGGTCGGTGCCCCTTCTTACACCGGCTAATAAGCACCAAAAGTTCCGATACGGAGTGCGGAGCTCCGGGATCGATTCCTAAGACTCCTAGGCTTGATCTAATAGTAAGATACGACCGTTATGAAGCCCGTCACGAATGACTTACTCCGAAATCGACGATCCTAAGGAACAAACGAGAAAACACGACGAAACGATCGAAAGTGAAAGTTACGGAGACGAAAACCACACATGAGGAGAAAATCCACCAAAACATATATTATAATATAATAAATCCAGATACATGAAAACCAGTCGTTACACTGAGACTAAAACATAAGATTGATTAGCATACTAACATAATGTATTGATCATCATCAAAACAACGTTAGTCTTGAACTCAAGAACTAACACCTCTCTCACTAGTATCACAAATATGCAAAGCATTATCATTTACACTAGTAGATTCTAATTCATGCAACCTACTCTTAGTATCAACAAATTTATCTTTTAATTTAGATTAAGCGTTGATGAATTTACTTACCCCTTTGGAGAGCTCCTCATTGCGATATTGCAGCTCCTCATATGATAGCTTTGGCTCCACCTCATCTTCATCATCCTTATTTTCGTATTCCTCCTCGCTAGAGCTTGATGAAGAATCTTTCCCTTTTCCCATGAAGCACACTTATTTATTGGGGTTGAGCCAAGCCACCACCTCTTCATCACTTGAGCTTGAAGAGAGATCATCGAATGCCATGAAGCACAGGTGGGCTTCCTTCTTGTCATCATCATCATCATCATTTGATGTATCCTCACTTGAGTCATCAAACGTGCCAATAAGACCATTCTTCTTGTTCTTGTATTTGGACTTCACTTTCCAAAATTTCTCCTCTTTCCCTTTGTAAGATTCTTTGGATGGTTTGAAAGGACATTCGGTAGAGAGATGACATTTACCTTTACAATTGATAAGTAGAAGTTTTGTTAGAATGAGAAACAAACTTTGACGAAGACTTACCTTGCTTGTCCTTTAAGAACGCTTTGAGTTGCGTGTCAAGCTCCATGATTTCATCATCACTAGCCTCATCCTCTCCATCTTCTTCACTTGATGCTTCTTGATGGAATTTCTTTCTCCATTTGATTGGCTCCTTTGCGGCATGGAATGCAAGCCCCTTTAGCTTCTCCGGCTTCTTGGGCTTGGATGGTTGACTCTCCCCTTCATATGTTGATGCTTTACTTCATACGCCATGAGATTCCTAATGCACTCCTCAACGGTGTATTTGGTCATGTCGTTTGACTCCACAATACCACTGGCCTTTGACTCATATTGAGGTGTGAGAGAGTCAATGATCTTCTTCACTTGATCCTTTTGAGAAATCACCTTCCCAAGTCCTTTCAAAGCATTCACGATCTCCGTGAACCTTGTGAACATGTCCGAGATGCTCTCTCCTTCTTGCATCTTAAACAACTCATATTTAGATATAAACAAACTTCGTGTAGATTTCTTTACCTTTGAAGTCCCTTCATGAGTAATCTCCAAGGTATGCCAAATTTCGTTGGCCGTTTTGCACATGGAGATGTGGTTGAACTTATTGTGGTTGATGACACAATGGAATGCGTTCATTGCCCTCGCATTGGATTTAATCAAATCCTTCTCCGCCTTTGTCCTTGTAGCCGAGGATGTAGTAGGCGTCACAAACGGAGACTCCGTGACGTCCCATAGGTCTTGACCCTCCAATAGATCATTATCTCGATCTTCCAACTTGGATAGTTTGTTTCTTTGAAGAGCGGGGGTCGAACGGTTGATAGACCTTCTTCTTGAGATGTTGATGAAGCGTTGAATGCTATAGTTGTTTGAATGCTTCAACCTTACTTTGATACCAATTGTAAGGACAGTCTACCTTGCAATACTAAACAACACACACACTAAGGGGGTGAATAGTGTAATGGCAATAATTGTGTAATTAAAAATCAAACTTGCAAATGCGGAATATTAAGTGCAAGAGGAGAGTAATCTACACAATTAAGCAAACGCAAACACAAAAGATTTTACCCTGGTTTCCCAACTTGGGTACATCTAGGCACACCAATATTCTCTATGATCTTACACAATATAGTAAATACAATCCATACACAAGGGATTTGTCTTACACAAGGACACACCAACCCTACACAAGGGTTAGTCGTACACAAGGACTCAAACTCACACAAAGGGAGAAGCTAACTCTCACAAAGAGAGTTAGGGTTTCAAATAAAAATATGAAATAAAAGTACTCTTGCCTATGCCATGATGAGATGAACTTACTCAATAATGAATGCAAGGCATCGAAGAGGATCTCTAAGTGTTGAGATGAGCTTTGATTGCACTTGGAGGGTTTCCATATGAGATAGCTTCAATGCAAGAAGAGGATTAATGCTCAAAATAGGGAAATGAGAGAAATAAGAGGGGCTTTATGTTTCTCAATGATATTCAATGATGAACAAGAGTTCTAATAGATTTAACCCATCTCCTATTTATAGGAAGTCAAGAAAACCCATTAAACCCAAGCAAAAAGTCAAAAGAAACAAATTAGCAATGTCTAGTTTTTGGCTGAAAAGTCCTCGGACAGGCGCCTGTAGACCATGAGTCAGGTGGCTGGTGTAACGTCTAGATTAATCCCAATGGCTATAATCTAAGAAAGAACTGGCATCTATAGAAGACTACACAGGCGCATGTACCTGATGGGTTTTGAGGGACATTTAGGGCACATTTCTATGCCCGTCCTACGTCGGACGAACGATATAGGCAAAAATAAAATCATGCAGCAGAAAAATGTTAAACTATTTAATATGCAAGCCCGAAGGATATCAAGACCCTAACCAGAATCTCTACTATCTTGAGGTGGGTCCGACCACGCCAAGATAGATCTAAGCTACTGCAATATAATAAATACTATGATTAATTAAACTACATACCTGGAACCTTGCGCTCCTCGTCCCGAGCCGAACCGCTTTCCGAACCGCACCGCGTCCCAAGGCGAGAAACCCCTTGTCGCTGAACCAACCACGCGTCGAAGAGAGTTTCACTTGAGTGGATCCTCCATCAAGACTTCGGATCCGATTCGAGCCCCTTTGTGGCTTTGCTCCAAATCCATCACTGTCGACGCGCATATGCCGAGATGACAGTTTGGAGCTAGAGGGAAGACCACCCCTCGGGGCAAGCTCTCCTTGCTTGTCTTCTCTACGGCAGTATGGCATATTTGGAAGGAGCAGAACAACCGCATCTTCAGATCCCTGCAGAGTCCCATGACATCCACACTCGCCAAGATCTCTTCTGCCATTTCGGATGCCTTGGTTGGTTTTGACGTTAGTGATGTTGATAGTGGATCTTGTTTTTTTGGGAACTGAGGTCTCTCTTAGGCTATTTTTTGTATGCCGCCCCAGTATAGGGTTCTCCCTTCTTTGATTTTTCTTGGCATTGCCTAGTAGTTCTTGTATGGGGTGACTGCTTCCCAGCCTCTCCCCCATCAGCTCTGCTTGTTGGTTCTTGCCTTGATGTTGCCCTGTCTATATCAATATACATACACACTTACTTTTCAAAAAAATATATCGAAAAGTAAGTACATATGTATATAAATATAAACATGGACTACATCAATGCCAAAACCAATAAGTAGAGCAGTTGAGGGAGAGGCTGGAAAACAATCACCTTACGCTAGAACTACCAGGCTCAAACCAAGAAGGGTATCTAAAAAGAAGAAAGCATATGCTGGGGAGACCCACAAAAATAAGGCCTAAGAAAGCCCCTAGTACCCAAAAATGGGGAGATCTACAGAATCAACATCCTCAAGACCACAACAAGCCATGGCATCCGAGATATCACAACACACACACACACACACACACACACACACACACACACAGGGCGATCTTCATGTGTGAAAAAAGGAGTTTTCGCACAGTGCGAAAACAATTTTTTTATTTTTTTTCAAATTTTTTTTCAAATTTTTTTTGATGTTTAATCCATACAATTATATACCACAGGAAAAATAATGGGTGAACCCGTTGGGGATTAGAGCACCCATCCACATGTTACAAATTTAACGGTCTCAAAACGTGCTAATGTGATGAAATGCCTTGATCGAAGGCCAAATGAAAATATTTCTCAACGATTATTTTTTGAGGGGGGTATAACAACATATAATGAAGGTGGAAAAAAGATTTTTTGAAATTTTTTTCAAAAAAAAAGATAAAATTCTTTTCGCACCGTGCGAAATGTTCTCAATGGAAGATTTACACACACACACACACACACACACACATATTAGAATAATGGCTATCATACGCCATATGAGGCCTTGCCTCATATTCCCTCTCACATAAAGCAACTAAGTACAACCAAGTACAAGCCCATGTGGGTTTGTACTTGATTGCTTTATGTGAGAGGGAATATGAGGCAAGACCTCATATATTGTATGATACCCATTAATCCATATATATATATATATATATATATATATATATATATATATATATATATATATATATATAGCCCACGAGAGGGTGTCCTAGTGGTAAGTCATTCCGCTCCAATGCCAAGGGGTACGGGGTTCGAGGGCTATGGCCGTCGTGACTTGGTAATTGTTGTGGAATTATTTACCCTGGGGCTATATCTCCCCTCTCGGACTAACCCGAGGGCTGTTGGGGGCACGGTGGTCTCCCCCCAGTTTGTATAGTCTAGACCGACCTCTCGCCTTACCCTCCTAAAAAAGCCAAAGGCAGGGGGTTGGGGTTGGGGATTTTTCTGGGTTTTCAATATATATATATATATATATATATACACACACACACACACACACACTAGTCATTATCCGTGCCCGCGGGCACGGTTCATTTAAGATTTCCACCGCGAAATCTTTGTTACCAAAAAAATTATTTCCACGACCAAAATTTAACAGAACAATAAATTAGCATAAAAATATTTAGCAGCACGGGCACCTTCGGCGCGGGCGTCTTTGGCGCGTAACAACAAATTCGACGTCGAACAACAAATTTGACGCAGGCGCCTGTGTCTTTGGCACGTAACAACAAATTCGACGTCGAACAACAAATTTGACGCAGGCGCCTGCGTCTTTGGCGCGTAACAACAAATTCGACGTCGAACAACAAATTTGACGCAGGCGCCTGCGTCTTTGGCGCGTAACAACAAATTCGACGTCGAACAACAAATTTGATGCCTGCGCCTTTGGCGCGGGAACAACAAATTAGCGTAAAAAAATTTAGTGGGCTCCTTCAGCGCCACAATCTTTCCCAATGTATTTTTAATTTCAAAGTTTAGGTTCTCAAGGCACTTTTCCTCCCAAATTTAATCTCAACAATCTTTTCCAAGGCACTTCTAATTTAAAAGTTTAGGTTCTAAGGCACTTTCCCCCCAAATTTAATCTTCACAATCTTTCCCAAGGCACATCTAATTTCAAAATTTTGGTTCCCAAGACACTTTTCCCACCAAAATTTAAGTATTCCCACTAAAATTTTCACAAAATCCAATCTCAACCATTGATTTACCAAGATCAAATCTCAGCCACTCTTTATCTTATCCTAGTCAGCCCTAGGATTCAAAAATCACTGTCAAATGTATAATAGATAGATAGATAGATAGCGAGAAAAAAAAATTTTGCGCGGACGCCTTTGGCGCGGAACACCAAATTAGCGTAAAAAAATTCGGCGCCACTGGAGACAGCACTGACGGATCCAGCGATGGATGAAGAGCAAGAAAGAGGAGGCAGAGCTAGAAACTGATGTTGCGCCGGATCAATCATAAGGAAAAAGGGGGGGAAAGCATTTAACGAGTTTTTTTGTTACTGATTTAGTGCTTGATCCATATGAAACTGATGAAAAGATGGAAACAAACATTGTAATCAATTGCTTTTAATTTTATTTGTTAAACAATGATGTATTTATGTTTTTCTGGAGTCTTATTTTGCGATTTTGGCTGAAGTCAGATGGCTTTAGAAATGCATGTATAATATATGCCTTGTTGTCTTTGTTTTCAATTTGTTAAAATGATTGATGGTGTTTTATGTGGTTTACCAAGCATTCACAGATGTGCTTATGATGTTCTTGTTGATGCATATGTGCTTGTTGGTATATGTGCTTGCATAAGAGGGATGGCATACCTTGTTTCCAGAAATGCTGGGTTGTATAAAGCTCACAAAAGATTAGAGATGTAAAAGATTTATAGTGTACATCAATAAGAGTGATGGCATATCCAGCATGCATTTTCAACCACTGAATTGGATGTGAAGCAGTGGGCCAAGAACTTGCATTTTCTATGTGTGCATGTTCAAATATTCAACTATCCAGTTCCAAAACAACACATTATACGATATTGGAAGCTCTCTTTAAGTTGATTTATTCCAAAATATCATCTTTAGTCCAGAGAGAAATGTTTACAATACATGTAACATCTCATAACTTTGTTTCAGGTAAAATTAAATCAATGAAGTCCCAATAGACTTGCATTGGTATACATGAAATTTTCTACCAATTTCTCATTTGAATGTTTGAAGTATACAACGAAGAAATAGGCAGCTGATGTGTCAGAATTCATGATCTTAGGCCTAATCAAGTTGGTTTAACGTTGTGGGCTTGCTCTTCCATCTGTAAATGATCATCTTTTGGAGCATTCAGTTGGTTACCGTCAAGACCACCTTCTTCGGTTCGCTAATGTATAAGGAATTCCTCGTAGTCTCCTCAAGTTTCTTCTCTGCTAGGATCAAAACATTGTAGGATCCCTCGTCATCTGGTATGAATTCATCCATGTAGTGAACATCCCAACCCACGATAGCTATGTCCCAGGTCAGTTACCCTCAGATGCTCAACAAAATGAAATGGAAAACAAAATTCAGTCATCTTTTTGCAGTCTTGTTGTAGGACTCATCATCTAAATCCAAATCTGAAATGTCTCTACAAAAAAGTTGCAATTTCAATTCGTCTCATCATCTAAATCTGCAAAAGACAGTATAATTTATGGAAGAAACTCTAATGTCAGAATGACACATAAAAAGGCAAAAACAATTGACATCAAGGAACATAACAACATATTGTGATACTTGGATCAATGTCAAAACCCCCTCACCCATTGCCCATATGCAATCAATTAAATAATCAGTTCCAAAAAACTCATACATGTATCTTACATGGTAGAAATTCAACAGCAGCACAAAAAAATCTGATTTTACATATGTAACTTAACTGACATTCTCAAACCCCAATCCCACATCCAAATACCTCCAGATTTACATGTTGCAGCAAAAATTCAAGAGCTGTACATCAACTTGTACATAGGAAAACCCCAGGAGGCAGCAGTTGACAACATAAATCAACTATATAATATTAGACAGTTGAAAACATAAACTCCAGAGTTGCACATCAACTTGTTCTCAATAGTATATGCTCACCTATTGTGTAATCAGATGATACCCTATAGTATATGCTCAGCAGTGCATGAAATATGCAAGTGTTTAGAAGTGCATGAAGAATGCAAATGTCAAGAATTTAATTACATAGTCTAATGAGATCTCAAGAATGTTTCACGCCTTAAATTTAAAATAGCATTTCGTATAAATAATTAAATCACATTAAAATATCAACTCAATTATGTAAAAATTAAGTGAGAGAGAAACTTACAAAAATTAAAGTTTCATTGCTGAAATCCATCGAACAGGTGGCGTGCATGGCTTTACTATCAAAATCAGATGATGTTACTAAAAATTAATGAATACCCAGTAATCAAAATCCATTCTTTAAGAGAAAGAGCAAACCTAGAGGGCAATCCATTCTTTATAGCATGACACACCTGCAAGCAATGCAATATGAGAATTAACACTATATTTCTGTTGCATATGTTACATTTTACAGAACAAAAATTACAACAAAAAGCAGCTAACCCCTTAAGAAACTCAGATTCACAACCAAATTGAAATTATTAGCACCAGATCCCCCTCCCCAAACAAAACATATATTAGCTTAACATATTTGCGATATAATGGTACTATAGTTAAGCTAATATTTTAGTGTACAATATGTTTCATTAAGTGTACAATAAGAGACCATGAAGAATAGAAACATATCTGCCATATGTATATTTCAAACTTGGTCATGCTAAAAAGTTTAGTTCTAAATGTTCACTTTCAGGTTAAAAAGGGGTTTAGTTTAAAATGAAGTATCTTAAAGCACATCTCAATTTTTTTGGTGATATCTTAAAGCTGTGCTTTTAAAATAAAAACTAATACTCCATTTCCAAAGTCCAGTTGGAAGTGCCTTCTAATTGGAACATAATGAAAAAATGATTTGCCACCCCCCCTTTCTTGACACACACCCCTCTTCATAATGCAAAGAAACAGTGAAAAAAATCATACTACAACATGTTATAACATGACAGACTTGCAAGCAATGCAATATGAGAATTAACATTATATTTCTTTTGCATATGTTACATGTTACAGAACAAAATCTATAACGAATTAACACTATATTCAAAATCTTCCTTTTGTTAATAAATCTCAAGAACATTCCCTTCAAATCTTTCACTTGATACATGATGGTTCCATTAACAGAGTTAATTTAACATGATTAACATGATGGTTCCATTGTTCTGAGTGCATATGTACAACAAAGTTAATTTAACAAACACCCTACACTCAACAAATGA
The DNA here is from genome assembly GCA_030789695.1 of Scilla litardierei. Lineage (NCBI taxonomy): Eukaryota > Viridiplantae > Streptophyta > Magnoliopsida > Asparagales > Asparagaceae > Scilla > Scilla litardierei. Next base: position 47,891,688 of record CM061140.1, on the reverse strand, counting down.
TCAACAAAGTTAATATGCTTAACTCATCAATAGTAATTAACAAACACCCTGATCAAACATACCCTGCAAATAATGTCAACATGATTAACAACATGATTAACAAAACTTAAATTGTGGGGTGGATGCTCACCTACTTAACACACCCTGCAAACTATCACCTCACCCTGCAAATTTACATAATTAATTGAATTATCCTGGATTTAACTCAGTACATTAAAAGATTAATATGACTACACTCACATTATGTCTTTGCTCACAAATTCCTTCACCATATCTTTGATGAAGCTAGTCAGCCCCGCCTTTGACACGATATAATTAACTTAGCCAATGTTGCTAGTAAAGACCATCTCCCCTGCATTATGCATCATTGTTAATCAGCAAAGTAGAGTTTGCAAAGAAAAGAAGAGAGATTGTGATACCCAATCGTACGATAAAATTTAATAATACCCTTGTATTCTTCATTAAACTCATTAGACCTAGATTTAATGGCTGGTATGATCTTTGTATCTCCATAAAATAGGCATGCATACAGAGACATTACCTAAATTACACATAAGCATGTGGCATATCGAATGAATTCTTAAGTTCAGACTCGTTAGACACAGATTTGATGGTTGGCCTGATCTTTATATCTCCTTTAAAAAGCAAACCATTCCAAGAATATTGCAAGGAAATTTATACAAAAAACATGGCATAATCCTTGTATCTCCCTAAATCAGGCATGCATACGTATACAATACCCAGATTACAATAAGTATATGGCATATCATATGAATAACCTCCTAAAATAGGCATGCATGTAGAGACACTATTCAAACTAAAATAATATTGAAACATTAGTGCAAAAGGGGGAGGTGGGGCTTATGGAATACATACATCTTGCAAGCAGCACTCGACACGAAGACGAAGACGAAGACGAAGTTATGATCATGTCCATGGTTCACAGCTCTAGAATCGGCATGAAGCTCCTGCTACACTTGCCTCCCAGAACTTGCCATGAATCTTGGGGAAGAAGATGAAGATAAGAGAAAAGAAGAGACTGTTGTTGATGTTTACACAATATCTGACTTCAAAAGGAACATAGAGCTGCAAATGCATTTTTCTATTAGAGATGCTCCAACTCGATCACATTGGGATATCAGTAATGAATTAATGAATTAATGATACAAACATATGCACACAAATTTAACACATATCATTCATATGGTTAGCTTTGAATTATGCATTACAGAATTAATGATACAAACCTATTGAACACAGATTTCTGAATTATGCATGGAGATCAAACCGTATGTACTCTGTTAACAAATGCATCATAACCACAGTTATTTGGAAATGTAGTTTATTTGTTCTATGATTATGTGTGGTAAAACAATGATGATATGTGTGGTAAAACAATACTCCCACTTGTTCTATGATACTCTTACATCATATTATCAGACCTTATGAAGTTATTTGGATATGTTGATCATAATTCAAAGCCAAAGATATGAAAATCTGCATAATTCATATTGGGCTATCAGTAATGAATTAATGACGAAATGATACAAACCTATTGAACACAGATTTTACACAACACTCAAATGCATTTTTCATACTGAATAGTTCAAAACCAAAGAGATGAAATTATGCACAGATTTAACACAAACAAATAAACTATTATCAGTAATGAATTAATGATACGAACCTTGCTCTTGGGCTTGTAGAGCCGACATAGCCAATCGAATAGCTTGTTGGGGACATTATCCTAGCCTCATTGGGCTTAATGGTACAGAATGTGAAATTCTCAGCATGTATCGACAGCTTTGTAAGTGTAATGAACAGTGCAGAGTTGTCAACATTCGGCGATCCAACCAAAAAAAGAAAAAATCATTAATAAATTTTCAAAACACTAATAAATTTTCAAAACACATAATAATTCACATACCATGATCTGACTTATGGACCACTAAGTTAGGAAGTAGGCTCACCAACAAAGAAGCAGTACATAATTAAACCAAATAATTAAAAATTAACAGGGTTCATATTTAAACCAAAACATTTAAACATAATAATCAACATGGTTCACATTTAAAAATTAAACCAAACATCAATGTACAGAATTAAACCAAACCAAACACCAACAAATTAGTAATAGAGAGAATTGGAATCTTAAGAAATTAAGGAAATAGGCCCACCAACAAAGAAGCAAAAAGTGTACAGTTCATGGAATCAAGGTCAGGATTATTGATACTCCTGGCATCTTTCCTTCTTCTTCAGATCAATGGCGCAATGAGAAAATTCTCAATTCAGTGAAAAAGTTTATCAGCCAGAGTCATCCTAATATTGTCCTTTAATTTGATCGGTTGGACATGCAGAGTAGAGATTATGGGGATGTGCCTCTTTTACAATCGATTACTAACATATTTGGGTCATCTATTTGATTTGATGCCATTATTGTTCTCACTCATGCTGCATTTGCTCCACCTGATGCTCCAAATGGTTCTCCTTTGAATTATGAGATGTTTGTCTCACAAAGTTCTCATGTAGTTCAGCAAGTAATCTGTCAGGCAACTCAAGATTTGTGGCTTATGAATCCAGTTTCCCTCGTAGAGAACTACTCTGCTTGCAGGATCAATGAGCTGGTCAGCGGGTCCTACCAAATAACAAAATTCACTCAAAGTCCATTCTCAAGGAACATTAAACAATTATAAAATTTTATCCGGAGAGCTTCCCATCACCCAAAACTTTGAATAGGGCAACCCCCCCCACTGTGGTCCCGAACAGTAGGAACATTACTCAAATCCTTGGCCAAAGATAACAAAATGAAATGGAAGGATATCAAATTTATTATGTTAAATCTGTGAAAGAACACATCTTACACTTAAATTTTTAGTCTTTTTAAACATCTGAATGATCTGCATGCTTCAAAAAAATTTTAAAAAAGAGATTAGAATCATCAGCTCACAACTTTGGAGAGTCCCTTCATCCAAAAATTTGAAGATGCATTATTGAATGAAAAAATTGAATGTGTATCATAAAGTCTCAGACGTTTACTTAAATTTTATTAGATAAACAACTGCAAAATGATACATAAGGGACTAAATATGTGATGGGAGAGAAACACTATAAAGGTGTTATGTGCAAGATGCTAATTTAGTTGGTGCATGCATACATGATTACAAATGATGATACAGACATTTCGCTGCTTAGACATATTGCTCATGAATTATAGATTCTTTCCAAACATTGATTTCTTACAATGGATAACAATGGTTATATCATTAATACTTCATAAGCATACTGTTAGACATTTTACTTTTTATTCATTACCATAGTCAGCTTTATGGCACGATATGTAGTCTGCTCTGGTAAAAATCCAAACTATTAATAAACTCTAAAAACAACAAAGATTTGGGTTTTTTAACCTCAACTTTATGAATTTGGTTGTCGATTCTCATAACTAAGGCCTGACTATAAACAAATTTTCACTATATGACATCGCCCCAGTTAACCATGGGGTTGCTCTAAAGAGCATGGTAAGCAACATATCTCAAACAACAAATACATTGCCAAGGATATTCACACATGTGCTCCATTGTTTATAATGGTAGTGCTGGATGGTTGAAGGCATAGCTCCATAAGAAAGAAGTTATGAGGATAGCATGTATGGACGACAAAAACTCCCCCACGCCATCGAACACCCCCAAATCTATTAAATAATAAAAATAATAATACTTGAAAGGTCTGTTGCTTTAGATGAACTTTTCTAAAAATATTATACTCATGCTTGAAAGGTCTGTTGCTTTGTATTTAGAATATCTTAAGAATGCATTAATTAGAAACATGATAAGCTAAAAGGCCTACTTTGGCAAGAAAGTTTCTGAAACTCAGAAAGTGTGAAACTCAAAAAGTTTATATTTAGTTTTATAATGAAACCAAGTTGTGCATCCATTCAAAACTAAATACTTCATATCTTGTGAAAATCCAAGTAGATCGAATTTTCCTAAACTCTAGTTTCATGAGCTTTGTAATCTTTAAATCCCAGTTTCAAAAACCCTCTTTTTTGGTTCCCAACCCATGCTCAGTTAAAACCATGTTCTACTTCTTTTGAAACAATGACAGAGAAATTGTATGAGCTATGAATTTTACCTCTGAAAAATAAATATACATCCTAATCTGGAAGCAAGAGAATCCCCAGAATTCTAACAAATCGTAGACCTAAACCCAGAATCCCACAACCAATATAGCAACATAAACCCTAGAATCCACATCTCTCAAGTTCAAGTTGAGGATTTACTGGAAATTTACGGTCTACGATCTTTTAACTTATTTTCCTGTTTCACAATTTTTTTACAAATCAATTGAACAGTCAGATTTTTCCAAATGCGGGTCGATTCAATTCTTTGATCTCACCGCCAAATTAGGCTGTTTCAGAGTGTTTTCTCACTACAAAAGCGTTGACCGTGGACTACCCGGTCAACGTGGTCAAGGGGCCGACTTGGGTCCCTCGGGTGCGTCGAGTCTGTGCAGACACGACGCTAATCGGAGATGTGGATGTCGTGGAGCACGTCGGACGGGCTGAATCTGGATCCTCGGCCGCAAGGTGGGCGAGGGGAAGCCTCAGCCCGGTGTGAGACGCTCGGCCTCGGACGGTCCGATGACGAGGAGTAGCCTCGGTGCCTCGTGAGCAGAGGGGAAGCCTCTGCTCGGACGGATGTGCTCGGCCTCGGTCAGTCGGACGACGAGGAGTAGCCTCGGTCGTCTCGTCTGATGCGTGGCCGGCGTGGGCGGAGGGGAAGCCTCGGCCCGTGGATCTGATGTCCTCCTGCGTAGACGGGAACACTCGTCAGGGGGGCCGGACCTTGGTTCCGACCAAATCCCCTCCGATGCCTAAGTCAGACAGTGATCTGAAAGAGGAGGCCCGGTGGAGACGGTTTGACTCGAGAGGAGATCGGAACGACGTCTACCGGCGCGAGTGGGGGAGGAAGGAGATGGAATGGGGGAACTAGGTCGTTGATGGAGTACCTTAGGTTTTAGTTATCTGAGATGCCGTCCCCCTGTCCAGTCGTCCTTCTAGTCCTTTTATACGTCTCCCGTCGTGATTGTCCATGACTCACGTCCATCGTCCGCCCCCGATCGTGCCCCCTCAATCCGTCTCCCTATCGCCGTTCCCTGCGCCATGCCAGCACCTCCCCATTACCGCCATTAAGTGGTCGCGGGACCGGGGGAGCGGTTATCGCTGGAGTGGGCGAGTGATTTGCGTGTTTCCGGGGCCGGGTTGGATCGTCGTTCGGGGGCCCTCTAAGGGGCTTTGTCGGGCGGGCCTGATCTTGCAGACGGGCTTCTGATCGGTAGTTGGGTTTCCAGCTCCATGTTCCTTCAGGCTTCGTTCGGTGGGCTGCGCCTTTGGGCCCATGCTGTTGGGCTTCAGTAAAATAGTCGTATCAATTGCCCCCATCGGTGGGGCCGATCGGCCTTGGCCGGTTCGGTTCGACCGATGTGACTCCTGGGGTTCCGAGTGGCGCGTCAGTCGAGGCGTGGTCATAAATGAAGGTTATGATGAGGCGGATCGATTGGACTTCCTTTGGCGCTGATTTTGAAATGCCGCCGGCTCTTTGAGGCCTGCCACGCGTTCCTGTCAGGCGTTTCGAATTCGCCCCTGGGTCTGGTATATAAGATCCCCGGCTGCGTTGATCCCAGCTTCCTCCTCGCTCTTCCCTCTGTTTTAGGCTTTCCACGACTCAGAGTCTTCCGCCGCCTTCGTTTCCTTGTCTTCTCCAAATTAACAAAAAGGTAACTCCTTTCTCATTTTCATATTATGGCTGCTCTTAGGATAGGTGGTTCTGACGGGCTTCATGGTGCTCTGCTGTACTCGTGGTCTGGAGCCGTCTCTCCCCCTTCTCTTCTACTTTTATCAGATCCAGACGGTCGGCCCAGGGTCATGGCTGCAACTCCGAGCCCGCTCGAGGAGGGAATGCCTGATCGGTCTACCCCGCTGGTCGGGGGATTGGAGCTCGGATTACGTCTTCGTGGTTTTCCTGGAGGGTGCCCAAATTTTGACAGGCTGGGGCAGGTCGGTCCGGCCTTGTTCAACGCTAGCCCTCTCTGAGGCTGATCGGGCGGCCGTCGCGCTGCTGTCGACCCTCCCCTTGGAGGAGAAGTCCATCTGGTCTTTGTTGGACGACCTACTCCTGAAGGCCGTCCTGTGGTCTCCGGGTAGGTCGCTTTTTCAGTCCTGAATTGCCCCATGGCTTACCCCGATTTCGGTTTCCCTTGCAGGAATGGCTGGTCGCGAGTTCACCCGTGATGTCGACGAGCTGATCCGTCGCGGAGCCGGGGCAGTACCTCTGGAAGGGCGCCTCGGCTGACCGTTGAGGAGGAGGTGCGCCGAGCTGAGCCCTCCGTGGGCAAGGTGGTGGCCGCGCCTCCCGCCTCTTCTTCTGGCGATCTCCTCCACGGGGGGTCGCAAGGGCCGGATCCGTCCATCCAGCCCAAGTGGCGGGGGGTAACGACGAGGCCGGTGCAGTCCCTCCTGCATTTGGCGTCCCCCCTCCCGTCCCCGAGGGTGGAGATGGTGTGAGGCGGAAGCGTTCCCCTTCGGCGCCTGCCGAGCCTTGCGGAGGGAAAAGGAGGAAGGAAGATGTGGATCCCTCCAGTCTGGTTTGCTCTGTGCCTCTGGCGGTGACCGCCGGGGATCTCTCGGTGGCCCTGACAACCACCCCCATCGCAGCGTCCCCGCCTACATTACCGGGAATCGGAACCCTGTTGGCGAGCAGCTCGGCTTCCCTCGAGGTCACCCCCGGGGGTTCGGTGTTTGTCGACCGAGCCTTGGCCCAGTAGGTTGCCGAGGGCTCCGTCCTTCCCCGGGACTGCAGTCTCCTCGAGAGGATCCCCACCGACAAGGTGTCAGACTCCTTGGTCTGGACCCTTCAACAGGTTCGGCTATCCTGTAGTCCTTTCCTTCCTTTCACTCTCTTCTTGGCTCATGTCTCGTCTTTCAGGGTTCAACGCTCGCTGTCGAGTTGCAGCGTCGAGCCGTCCATTTGAGGGAGTTGGAGGAGTCCTCTGTGAGGGCCCACGAGCGGGCCGGGGCGGCGGAGGTAGCTATGACGGAGGCCCAGATGGAGTCTCGGCATCTCAAGCTCCGGGTGGCCGAGCTGGAGGGACGAGTGGGTGACCTCCAGGGAAAGTTGGAGGACGCTCGGCAGTCGGCTGAGGAAGCGGCGGAGTCGTTCCGCCTGGAGAGGGAGGAGCTTCTGAGGGAACTGTCGGATCGGCGTCAGGTGGAGCGGTTTGCGGAGGAGGTGGAGAGGGGCATCGTCGGGACCCTGGGGGAGAGGATCTTCGAGGTTCTTAGGGGGGCCTTCGGTACGTATGAAGACCTCATCGGCCCTCGGATCGTCGAAGTCGTCCAGTCTTCCTTCCGGGATTGTGCGGAGCGCGTCCGGCAAGCCCCTCCGCCTGTCGATCCCCCTCGTTCCGAGCAGGGCGAGGTGCATGAGGACGCGTCCTCCCGATCCTGGGCCCCCTAGGTCGTCCTTCCCGGCCTGCCACCCTTGTTTTTATCCTCAAATTTTTTAGCATTCGCTTTCGCTTTGGCCCGGCCTACTTGAATTGGATCCCTGACCTCGCAATCTCCTTCGGCTTCGCTACCGGTTCCCTGCTTTGGAGCCAATAATTGCTGGTTGCATGGATGTTTGCTTAGGCCAGCAACTTTGGGTTCTTGGTCGACAAGTTTGGCTCTGTCGATGTTACACTAGTTTCTGTATGTGACGAAATTTGTTGTCCGCCGAGAGCGGATTGTTTGTAGGAAGGTTTCTCCACTTCGATTTCCTGTAAATAAGACACACTTTTGTACCTTGATTAATTGTTGGAAATGAAATTGACTTACTCGAACTTCTCGCGTATTTTGCTTTGTTGCTTCGTCCTCGGCCTAGGACCGGTCGGCGCCCGAGCTGGCTGGGGGAATTGCCTCCAGATTTACGAGCGGAGGAGATGGTCGGCAAGGGCAAAGCTCCTCGGATTAGGACCGGTCGGGATTTGTGCTGGCTGGGGGAATTGCCCCCAGACTTACGAGCGGAGGAGACGGTCGGCGAGGGCCAAGCTCCTCGGCTTAGGACCGGTCGGCGTTTGCGCTGGCTGGGGGAATTGCCTCCAGACTCACAAGCGGTGGAGTCAGTCGGCGAGGGCAAAGCTCCTCGGCTTAAGACCAGTCGATGTCCGCGCTGGCTGGGGGAATTGCCCCCTGACTTACGAGCGCAGGAGTCGGTCGGCGAGGGCAAAGCTCCTCGGCTTAGGACCGGTCGGCGTCTGAGCCGGCTGGGGGAAATGCCCCCAGACTTACAAGCGAAGGAATCGGTCGGCGAGGGCGGAGCTCCTCTGCTTAGGACCGGTCGGCGTCCGTGCTGGCTGGGGGGATTGCCCCCCAGACTTACGAGCGAAGGAGTCGGTCGGCAGGGGCCAAGCTCCTCGTCCTGGGACTGGTTTTGTCCCCCCCCCCATCCGGTGAGGCGGCGGTCTTCACCCTTGTGCACCCTTAGTGAAATGTTGATTCCGTCGAAGAAAAGATAAAAGGGAATGCATTTGTACTCTCAAGGGTCCTATTGGACTAGTACATTTGGAGGAAAGAAAACAGGGAATAAAGCTAGACGGAGGGATGTAAACCTAGATAATCTCCTCCGGTCTAGGCTGCGACTGGGGGGAGGGGCCTTGCCTGCTCATTCTATGATGTGGAGGGGTCCTTGGACGGTGTTGATCTTCTTCCCCTTGTCCGGCTGCATGGAGGTTCCTTCTCCGTGCGCCGGCTCGTCAGCTAAATTCCTTGCGTGCCCTCGACTCATCAGCTTCTCAATGTCCTTCTTTAGGTGCCAGCAGTCTTCGGTGTTGTGGCCATTGTCCTTGTGGTATTTGCAGTACTTTTCCCCACTCTTCCCCCCTCTTTTTGTCTTTGGTGGGGGGCGATCGACGCGCTCTTCCTTCTGTACTTGAGCGAGGACGGCGTCTGGGGTGGAGTCCCTGGTACCCTCTCCTCGCTGCCTGTTTCTCGTCCTCTTCTCGGTCCGGTATCCTTCGGGGCTACGGCGCTCGCCATCGCCGCGCTTGGTCCCTCGTCTGGCCTTTCCTGCCTCAATGGCCAAGGTCTCCTCGGTTAGTATGAAGCGCTCGGCCCTCGCCATGATCCCCAGGAGGTCCTTCGGGGGATCGTTGTGCAGAGATTTCTTCAGGCCTCTGTGGCGCAGCCCTTTCTTTAGGGCCGTTTGGACGACAAGGTCGGGGGGCTGTTCACGTTCAGCCGTTCCGTGTTGAAGCGGCGCATAAACTGTCGGAGCGGCTCGGTCGGGCCCAGCACTATGTTAAACAAGTGTTCAGCATCGGGCATTACCTGTCGCCCTGCCATGAACTGTTTGCAGAACAGCTGGGTGAGTTCCTCAAAGCTGTCGATGGAGCGGCTGGGTAGGCTGCGGTACCAGGTTCTCGCCGCTCCCCTGAGGGTCGAATAGAAGCCCCTGCAGAGCAGGTCATCGTCGGCTCCTTGGAAGGACATGTCACCCTCGTAGTCCATCACGTGGTTTCCCGGGTCTCCTATCCCGTCGTACTTCCCCAGCGCCGGGATCTTGAATTGAGAGGGGACCCGCGCGTCGGTTATTCTCCTCGATAGAGGGCACCGGTCTCCGTGGATGCCCCCGGGGGTCCGACACCCGCCTACCTCCAGCTCGTTCGGTGGTGGAGGGGGCACAGGCGCCGGTGGGGCTGGCTCCACGGCCCTCGCCACACTGGGGGTCGGGCTAACCCGGCGTTCCCGGCTCCTCCGGCGGGAGCTCCCGCTCCGCCGTGATCGGTCTCTCGAGTGGTGTCGATCGCTTCTTCTGCGGTGGGGTGATCGTGGCCGACGAGACGATGCAGTCACCGACTCGTCCCCCGTGCCTTCGGTTTCTCTTCGGCTCCTTTCACGATAAGGGGAGGAGGCGCGTGATCTCGCCTGACGGGAGCCGGACAACGTGGACCGACGCTCCATGTTCGGTCTTTGGTTTCCGTGGTCATCGACCACAGCGGACCGTAAGAGCGGGGGCCCCCCCGCCCACCGATGGCCGTCGCCCAGCACGTCTCCGTTGGCTGGCGCAGCGTCGACGAGCTGTTGTACCGTTGCGACCAACGTCTGGAGGCTCGCGTTGGTCTCTTGGGCCAGGGCACGGAGCTGACCCTGCGTGGCTAGTTCCGACCCGCCAGTCTCCTCGGTTGAGGGGGCGGGGTGATTGTCGTCGGGTGCGTTCTCAAGGTTGCTGTTGGGTGCACCATTTCCCTCCTCCGGGATGGGGGGCATGCGTCTCTTTCCGTTGCAGGCTCGTGCCATTGCAGGTGCGGTTTGTTTCTTCGTGGGAAAGTGCGGTTCCCATAGACGGCGCCAGATGTTTCAGAGTGTTTTCTCACTACAAAAGCGTTGACCGTGGACTACCCGGTCAACGTGGTCAAGGGGCCGACTTGGGTCCCTCGGGTGCGTCGAGTCTGTGCAGACACGACGCTAATCGGAGCTGTGGATGTCGTGGAGCGCGTCGGACGGGCCGAATCTGGATCCTCAGCCGCAAGGTGGGCGAGGGGAAGCCTCAGCCCGGTGTGAGACGCTCGGCCTCGGACGGTCCGATGACGAGGAGTAGCCTCGGTGCCTCGTGAGCAGAGGGGAAGCCTCTGCTCGGACGGATGTGCTCGGCCTCGGTCAGTCGGACGACGAGGAGTAGCCTCGGTCGTCTCGTCTGATGCGTGGCCGGCGTGGGCGGAGGGGAAGCCTCGGCCCGTGGATCTGATGTCCTCCTGCGTAGACGAGAACACTCGTCAGGGGGGCCGGACCTTGGTTCCGACCAAATCCCCTCCGATGCCTAATTCAGACAGTGATCTGAAAGAGGAGGCCCGGTGGAGACGGTTCGACTCGAGAGGAGATCGGAACGACGTCTACCGGCGCGAGTGGGGGAGGAAGGAGATGGAATGGGGGAACTAGGTCGTTGATGGAGTACCTTAGGTTTTAGTTATCTGAGATGCCGTCCCCCTGTCCAGTCGTCCTTCTAGTCCTTTTATACGTCTCCCGTCGTGATTGTCCATGACTCACGTCCATCGTCCGCCCCCGATCGTGCCCCCTCAATCCGTCTCCCTATCGCCGTTCCCTGCGCCATGCCAGCACCTCCCCATTATCGCCATTAAGTGGTCGCGGGACCGGGGGAGCGGTTATCGCTGGAGTGGGCGAGTGATTTGCGTGTTTCCGGGGCCGGGTTGGATCGTCATTCGGGGGCCCTCTAAGGGGCTTTGTCGGGCGGGCCTGATCTCGCAGACGGGTTTCCGATCGGTAGTTGGGTTTCTAGCTCCATGTTCCTTCGGGCTTCGTTCGGTGGGCTGCGCCTTTGGGCCCATGCTGTTGGGCTTCAGTAAAATAGTCGTATCATAGGCAAACCAAAATTTCAGTCATCGTTCTTAGATTCGAAGTATCAAATAACAACAAAAATTAAGTCAAAACTGCCTTGAAATGGAAAGAAAAACATCAATAATATATGTATATTTATGTGTTGCATGTCGCTAAAGCTTACCTAAATGCACATGGTTATATCTTCCATTTGTACATAAGAATTATGGTGTGACCTGTGAGGACAAAAACAAAAGTCAAAATCCTTTTTTATTAGTCCCCTAGATATCGACTACGCAAAACTTCAAAAATAAAGAATCAAAGTGCCAAAAGATAAAATAAAATAAAAATGCTAACTAATAAACTAATAATGTATTTACACTACATTACAGTAGTAAAATTAATTTGCAGCTCTAAAAATCATATAAAGGGATTAAATGAATATACCTTGGCTCATGTATATTCGATTGCCCCTAAAACCCCAATTCGAACCAATTTCTGCACCTTCATCTTCGCATACTCCAAGCTAAACAGTGATGAAGATTTCAGTGCCTTCCATCTCGTTGGTTTCATTTGCTGCCGAAAATCAGAATAAAGATTCAATTTTTAACATAAATTCATACAAAGATTCTTTTTTTAACACCAATACATAAATTCATACAAAGAAATTTATGTATGATACAAATTTTTTAACACCAATACAAAGAAATTTATGTATGATACAAATTTTTTTAACACCAATACAAAGAAATTTATGTATGAATAAAGATACAAATTTTTTTCTTTTTTTTCATTGAATTTCCTTTTTTAACAAAGATTCAAAAAATTTATGTATGATACAAATTTAAAAATTGAATCAAACTGAACAATTATTTTTCATTTATGTATGAAGATTCAATTTGTATCATTCAAAAATTTTTAACATCACATATCACATAAATTCAATTTTTTTTCTTGAATTTCATACACAAACCATATCATTCAATTTTAGGCAAGATCAAAGAGATAATACCTGAAAAATCAACGTAGGAGCAGCCCTCAAAGAATTTCACATGCAGATCTGAGCAACAATCCAAAATATTTCTGGGGGGATTGCGGTAGGGTTTGAGCGATGTTGCCGAGTGAGAGGTGAGAGAGAGGGGGTAGGGCTTGAACAACGGGAGAGGTTTGTGAGCCATGGATGATGCCTCTGGGGGGATGTCGGTAGGATTTGAGCAGCGGTAGGGTTTGAGCGGCGGCAGGGTTTGAGAGCAATGGATGACGCCTCTTGGGGGGATGGCGGTAGGGTTTGAGCGGGATGACGCCTCTGTGGGGGGAAGACCCTTGCTGAGAGAGAGAGAGAGAGAGAGAGAGAGAGAGAGAGAGAGAGAGAGAGAGAGAGAGAGAGAGAGAGAGAGAGAGAGAGAAGAACGGTCTTGCTGCGAGAGAGAGAGTGATAGAGGGAGTGGGTCGGGATCAGAGAAGGGGGAGGCAGGGGGTTGGGTGAGGGCTTTAATGTTCAATTTTTCATTCCCCCCCAAATTTTTCATTCCCCCCAAAATATGTTTCTACCTCCCAAATTTAAACCCCTCCAAAATTTTGTTTCAAACTTAAAATTTAAAACCTCATATCAAATAGTTTCCCCCCAAAGTTATCTTCTTCCAATTTCAATTTCTCTTATCTCAACCAATTTCTCAACTCTTAGCTTAACCAATTTCTCAACTCTTATCTTATCCAATTTCTCTTAATAACATCCCTCATTTATACCCAATTTCTCATCTCTTATCCAAAAACTCTTATCCAAAAACCCATGATAACATCCCTGTTTTATAATATAGATATGCAGGAAACGGCTAAGTGGGTGGACCTCTTCTATGCTATCCATTTCTGGTCGAATAGAGCTGGTGAGAACAGTAATATATGGTATGATTGCCTTCTGGTCTCAGGTATATAGAATTCCAACGACGGTGCTTCGTACTTTAACATCTATGTGTAGAGGTTTTATATGGGGAAATACCATTACCTGGGCCTGGAATGACTGCTGCAAGACTAAAAAAGAAGGGGGGGGGGTAGGTCTGAGGCTTCTCTCAGATCTGAACTTGGCTTCAGGGATAAGGCTGACATGGAGGATGTTGAATTCCAAGAGCATGTGGGCTAAGTATATGCTAAGCAACTACAAAGATTCTAAGGCTTTCTATGGAGCGAAGGGTAAGGTGACTCAATCGGGGACTTGGAAATTTCTACTTCGTTGCAGGAATGATTCCCAGAAGCTAATTGTGCGGAAAGTTAAAGATGGAAATGACACTTTGTTTTGGCATGACAATTGGCTCCCCTGCGGGCCTCTTAAGAATCTATTTGACATTCCTAATGGGGCGAGTAATAGAAGGGTGCGAGATTATTGGGGAGGATTCGATTGGGTGGATGACCCAGCACGTCATGATATCAAACCGCTTTTGGTCAAAGCAAAAGTCCAAGCTGGTGCCGACTCCTGGGAATGGAAGAGTGGGCAGGAGCCGAAGTTCAAGGATATATGGGATAGCGTTCGCAGCAAGTCAGGTCCCTTTCCATTCTCATCTCTTATTTGGTACAAAGATCATGTACCTAAGATGGCACTCACCCTTTTGCGAGCTCTCAAGGGAAAGCTCCTCACTAAAGACCGGATGGTGAGCTGGGGATCACAGATTTCTCCTGAGTGTGTTCTTTGCAATGAAGGCTGTACTGAGACACTTAATCATATTTATTTCGGCTGCTCCTTCAGTAAGTATATTATCAAACGGGCTTTGCTGAAGTTGGGTGCATGCGGGCTTAGGGGTGAATCCATGGCCATTTCAGAAGCAGCTGAATTATTCCTAGCAACATTTGGTAAGAAGGATATGTTGGGCCGGCTTGCTAGAACTGTTTTCGCATTGGTGGTCTGGCATCTATGGCGAGAGCGCAACAATAGAATATTTGAAAAAAAATCCAAACTGAAAACTACTCTATTTGACGATATCCAGGCCGCCGTACGTATTGTGCATCGTAATGTTGATGAAGTTGACGTGGTTGCGAAAGAGGCTATGGAGAACTGGGAGATAATTGACAATGGATAGTCTGAGATGGCATCTTTGTCTGGTTTTTTAGTTTTGCAAGTCTTGTAAACTGAGCGGTGACTGTCATGTTAGGTGTTAGGTTCTTAGTTGTTGGTGGTAATAGTGGAGAGTGACGACGCCTGTGTCCTATCCTCTCCCTTTAACAACAACATTCTAAGAACTAGCACGTTGTACTATATTCTCACCTTTTAATATAGATACTAACTTACTTTTCAAAAAAAAATATACGGCAATCTTCGGGTGCGAAAAACCCCATGCGAAAGCCGTGCAAAATCTTTTTTTTATTTTTTTGAAATTTTTTTTCAATTTTTTTTTGATGTTTAATCCATACAATTATATACCCCAGGGAAAATAATGGGTGAACCTGTTGGGCATTAGAGCACCCATCCACCAGTTACAAATTTAACGGTCTCAAACCGTGCGAATTTGATGAAATGCCTTGATCGAAGGCCAACTGATATTATTTTTCAACCATTAATTTTTGAGGGGGGTATAACAACATATAATGAGGGTGGAAAAAAGAATTTTTGAAAAAAAAATTTCAAAAAAAAACTAAAAACATTTTCGCACGGTGCGAAATGTTCTCACATGAAGATTTACACACACACACACACACACACACACACACACACACACACACATATAG
The DNA here is from genome assembly GCA_030789695.1 of Scilla litardierei. Taxonomy (NCBI): domain Eukaryota; kingdom Viridiplantae; phylum Streptophyta; class Magnoliopsida; order Asparagales; family Asparagaceae; genus Scilla; species Scilla litardierei. The sequence continues at coordinate 47,876,606 of CM061140.1, read as the reverse complement.
GGGAATGTTCCAATGAGAACTTTCCCCCGTGAGAACTCCGTGGGAACTTCCTCGCTTTGATTTTTTTCATAGATCCAAACCGTTGACTGTGTTCTAAACATGTTAATACACATTCATATCAAAAATCAAGACAATCCCCCCTATTTTCCCCTTGATCGGATCGGTACAAAATGTTCTATTGTTCTGAAACCGTTAAATTTGTAACGGCTTGATCGAGGGTCAAATCCACCTAGGGTTCACCCATTATTTTTTCTGGGGTGTATATATATATGGATTAAAGTGTGGAAAAATTTTTTTTGAAAAAAAAAATTGTAAAAAAATAAAATAATTTAGTTCGCACGGGCACCCCCGTGAGAACCGTTCGCAGCCGACCACGCCCATATATATATATATATATAGAGGAAAAAGGGGATCTAAGGTGCCTCCTTAGATGAAAATATAAGGAGGAGCCCCCATTTCCCCCCATCTCCTACAATTTTTTTGGAATTTTTTTTCATGGGATTGTTGTTCACATCATGGATGATCAACATACCAAATTTCAAGGGATTCCAATACTTTTTACGCCACCATCTACCCCTTACAAATTCAACGGTCTGAAAACATGCTGAAAAACCCACGAAGTTGCAAGGGGTAGATGGGGGCTCAAAAAGTATTGGAATCCCTTGAAATTTGGTATGTTGATCATCCATAAGGTGAACAATAAACCCATGAAAAAAAATTCAAAAAAAATGTGTGAGATGTGGGGAAATGGGGGCGCCTCCTTAGATTGATCTAAGGAGGCACCTTAGGATCTCTTTACCCATATATATATATATTTTTTGAAAGGTTAAAGTATACTATAGATGATTAGAATGTACATGGTTGGTAGTGGTAAATGGGTTGGTAGTGGTAAATGGGATATTGACAAAAGGATGGGGATAGGGCACAAGCGACGTCACCCACCACAATTGCCACATCCCATTACACCACCAACCCAAAAGCGTTACAATTTCACTCCTTAGATGCTATTACCAAATGCCCCTACATGAAGCTAGCGTCTAACATTTGGATCAACCTAGCCATTATCCAGGATATCCCAATTTGCCATCGCCTCCTTTGCCTGTTCATCAGTCGTCTCTTGAAATTTGATTGCAAATCTGATGTCTCTCTCAATGTCTTCAAATAGAGCAGACTTCAGCTTGGTGGTCTTCTCAAAGATACGTCTATTGCGCTCCTTCCAGATGTGCCAGACCAAACAAGATATAGCTGCACTAGCAACTATTCCCATTTCTTTCCTCTTCCCGAATTTCGCCAGGTAATAATCCCCCAAGGCCGGCAATGTTGGTTCCAGCGGCTCTGTAATTCGTAATTTTAACAAAGTACGTTTAAGCAAATACTTGGAGTAATCACACTCGAAAAACAGATGCGTGCTGCTCTCATTTGTGCAATTCTCACATAGGATGAAATCCGCAGGAGCATTGGTCATCCATTTGCATAAGTGCTCCTTTGTGAGGAGCTTGTCTTGGAAAGCCCGAAGCATGGTCACAGCAAATTTGGGTATATAATGTTTGTGCCAAACGATCCGATGGAATGGTAAAAGTGATCCTCGACACCTTGTATCGTCCCAAGCTTCTGAAAATCAGAAGTGGCTTCCAGATGCCCACTCCCAACTGTCTTGTCCAGGCCGGAGAGAGATCTGCTACAATATAGGCATTAGTTGTTGGATATTCGGGTCTGGGTTCCATCCTGATGGTCCCCCAGTAATCGCTAACCATCTTATCACTTGATCCCACTGGGATATCATGCAGATCTTTGAGCACCCCACATGGTAACCAGTTGTCCTGCCAGAATAAAGTGGTTTTCCCATCGCGTACCTTCCTTCTGATAAGTTTATTAGAGATACTCCTACAATGTAGGATAAACTTCCATGTGCCCGACTGCGTGACTTTGCTCTTCACAGCATTAAAGAATCCAGACCCTCCATAGTTATCCCTCATCTTCTGAGCCCAAAGGCTATTACTTGTTAGAAACCTCCATGTCATTCTTACCCCTGAAGCGATGTTCATATCATCCAGAAGGCGAATACCCATCCCGCCTTCATCCTTTGGCTTGCATATATCTCTCCAGGCCCAAATTTTGGTATCCCCAATTACAAATCTTCTGCACATGGAATTAATAGTACGGAGGATAGACTTGGGAATGCGGAAAGCTTGCATCCAGAAGCTAACCATACCATAGATTACTGTTTTTACTAGCTCAACTCGGCCCGCAATTGAAAGTAGGGATGATGTCCATCCTGATAGCCTCTGTTGGCATTTATCCACAAGCCTGCTGTACGTAGATGGTTTGGGATAGTTAGAAGAAAGCGGGAGCCCCAAGTATGTTGTAATGGAAGAGGCCCACTTAATTCCTAGAGAGCCAGTGAGAAGGGAGGGTTCCTTTGTTCCTTTGCTGAAAAGAGCCACACTCTTATCCCAGTTAATGTGCAACCCAGTAAGACATGAGAACTCACCCAGTAGTTCTTTAAGCACCTGCAAAGATTTGGAGTTTGCCCGGCAAAATAGTAAAAGATCATCAGCAAAAAGTAGGTGTGAAACAGAACCTGATCTCCTCATTGGTAAGATGCTTCGGGTTGCCATAGCCCTAGCCACCAGCAATGAAAACGCCTCCATAACCATAACAAAAAGATAGGGGGACAAAGGGTCGCCTTGCCTCAGCCCTCTATTGCTCCCGAAGTACCCAAATGGTGAACCATTCACCAAAACTGAGAAAGATGGAGTGGAGATGCATTCTTGGATCCATTGAGTGAATTGGCGACCAAATCCAAATTGGTGAAGAATATAGTAGATGAACTCTCTGTTTACACTGTCGAAAGCCTTCCTTAGATCCAATTTGATGCACGCTCGTGCTCCCATTGGATTACTGAAGTCCCTGATTTGTTCATGGGCAAGTAGAGCACTGTCTGAAAGAAGCCTGCCACTGAGGAAAGCTGCCTGGTTTGGGGATATCAACTCATGTATCACCATTTTAAGCCTGTTGCACAGGACCTTACTAATAGCTTTATAGATCACATTACAGCAAGATATTGGCCTGTACTCTCCAAGGCAACTAGCATTGGAATTTTTTGGGACCAGAGTTAGGAATGTATGGTTTATCTGGCTTAACATTTTGCCCGTGCGAAAAAAAGATTTGATAGCTTCAGTAATGTCTCCTCCAATTAATTCCCAATTTTGCTGGTAGAAGTAGCTATTAAACCCATCCGGCCCTGGGGCTTTGTTAGGATTGATATCAAAAATTGCTGCCTTTATTTCTTCAGTCGTGACCCTCCTATCTAGCCAATTCACTGCCAAAGGGGATAGTTTCCTCTTAGTCACTAATTTCGGGAAGATATTCCAATAGGAGTCCTGATGGTATAGGGCCTTATAGTACTCTGGTGCAGATTCTTTAAGATCATCAATGGAGTTGTTGCGTCTACCATCCTGGGTAATGAGATGTTCAAGATTGTTTCGGGCTTGTCAAAACTTCATTGCAGTATAAAAGAAGCTTGTATTGCAATCTCCCAGGCTTAGCCAATCTTGCCGGCTCTTTTGCTTCAATCTCTCCTCCTCTAGTTCTAGCAGTATTTTGAGGCGATAAGCTTCCTTGCGCTCTTGCTGTTGGAGGATTGGATCATGTTGCAAATCAGGGTTGGACCGAATATCACTAAGTAATTTACGGGTGGCTGGGATGTCAGACGTATCTTGAGCCGCCCAACATTTCAAAGCCTCCTTAAGCCACTTCAATTTAGTAACAGCACGTAGCATCGGGCCCCCATATGAGTACCGCTCCCAGCTAGAAACCATGATCTCATTGTAGCCTGGAAGTTGTAGCCAATGGTTAAAAAACTTGAAGGGTTTTGGGTCAGGGGTTACCTTGCTATGAAATCTGATCATCATGGGTGAGTGATCGCTTGTCGAGCAATCCAGATATTCTGTGTAGGTTTGGGGTAGATGAGAAAGCCATCCAGGAGTACAGAGCACCCTGTCTAACTGCGCGGATATACGCCCCTTCCCCATTCTATTGTTGCACCAACTGAAGCGGTTTCCAGTACTTTTGGTCTCCAGTAACTCACATTTGTTAACACAATTGTTAAAATCAGTAGTAGCTCCATCATTTAGCTGTCGTCCCCCCCAGTTTATCCTTTGAGAACCGAACACAATTAAAGTCTCCTCCAACCAGCCAAAGATCGCCTTTAAAGATTGCTGCATCTACAATTAAGTGTGACCAAAGTTCCTGCCTTTCCGCAGCCGAGTTTGAAGCGTAAATTGCAGTGAAATAGTGAGCAAGACCCCCATTGTTAATACACCTACAAGAGATGTGTTGAGATGACTGAGATACCAATATGCAAGACCACACCATTGGGTCATACCCACAAAGAATGCGGCCTCCTTTACAGACAGTGAAATTGTCAATGATCTTCCAATGTTGCGGAAAAATTGAGATCCCCTTCTCACCATTAGCCTTTAGCTTTGTTTCCAGCAGGGCAACCATAGACGGATTCAAGCTCTTCATTCTCCCCTTTACATCCCTTCTTCTAGCACTATTATTTATTCCTCGAACATTCCAAATCAGCACAGACATTACTTACTGTGATTGGTTTGAGGGGTTGGATTGGTGACCCAACCTCACACTTTTCCTGGTAGCAACTGCCAGACTTGCTTTCTCCTTTTTCCTTTGTTTGACATCAGCTGTATTTGCTAAAGCCTCTAACTCCTCATCCCATTCGGGGTTCTCATAAGATATAATAGGGGGCAATTCATCCTGGCTAGCTGATGGAGCAACTTGCGAAGTGGAATTACCGCCTGGAGCTGGAGCTGGGTTGGTGCTGGAATCCTGTGGCATGCCGGGGGCCCCTAAAGCATTTATATCCTTTGAGAGCTTGATTTTGCCCAGCTTGGTACAGTACTTCCTTACCCTTCTCTACAGCAGTATCATTGTCAGCTTGCAAAATGTCCTTTTGAGCATTACTTGAGTTGTTAGTTACTGTTACCTCCTCTCCCGTGCTCTTTGTTGCCACATCCCTCTTGTCGATTATGCCAATAGGTCCTCCAGAGTTGATAGCTTCTGGGATTGGTGCTCCCTCATTATTGACTCCCCTACCTCAAGATTATTCTTACTACCAGAAGCTACAGATTGTGCCTCACCCTGGCTCAACTCCCCTGAAGATGAACCCATAGGATTGCTCCTCTTCATCAGTTGGATTGAAGGGATCTCTTTTGCATCCGGGCATTGAGAATCACTGTGCCCAAAACAAACGCAGCTATTACATCTAGGTGGCTCCCCTTCCACCTTCACCTCAATTTGCACAAGCGTTCCATCATCGAGTTCAATATTAACAGCTTTAGGAAGTGGTGTCTTGGCTTCTATGTCTATCAGGCAACGTGCATAAGATATACGTTCTTTCTTAGCAGTCAACCTGTCTAGGCATAGGGGGGTACCTAATACTGATGCCATGGAGTTAAAAATTTCAAGAGTCCACATGTCCATAGGAACCCCATGAAGTTGCACCCAAACAGGAACTGAAGATAATATCCCTCGGTCATGTCGCAGGTTTGAACTCCACCGCTGCAACACAACCAACCGCCCATCAAACAACCATGGTCCCCCCCTGAAGAATCCTTTCACAATCTTCCGCATCTTCAAATTTAAAATAGAAAAATCCATTTTCTCTATTATATAGTTGAAATCCTTTCTTCAACTTCCAGAGTCTTTCAACCCAGGCTCTAATCTGACCATAGAATGGGATATCTCCAATTACATACCCCACAAGCGTTTGTTTCCACTGCTCTGCTCCTTTTGCCCTCTGTGTGTTGGAAACTCTTGCCGTTGCTGAGCCATCAGCTTTAATAGTTGGTGGTACATAAGACATGGCCATATCTGCATTATACTTCCTCCGGCTAGAGCACACATCAGCCCAGGATTGTCTTGGGCCCTTCGTATCAATAGTCAAATCTGCTTTTGGTCTCACAGCAATTTTCCCGAACACCTGGCGTGCACCCGCCTTCTCACAAGCTTGGGCAGTTGGTTGAAAACCCCCAACCGCCTGTGTAACGATGACCTATTCCGGTACTCCCTGGGGAAGCTTGACCTACCTCCTTCATGGACTTTCCCGATGCCACCGAATCGAGAGATGTTACGCTGCTTCCGAGTGACCTGGTGCCACACCCCATCTTCAGTCCTTCCGCCTGCTTGCGATAACGTTGTTCCCTCATGAGGTTTTTTGCCAGCGTGGCCAGATGAGCCCTCATCCCCTCCGTTTCCTTGATCTCCAGCCTCAAGGTCCCCCTGAACTTCAGGGTTCCCCTGATCACCAGAGCTCGAATCGCCCATCGCTCCTATGATATATATATATATATATATATATATATATATATATATATATATATATATATATATATATATATATGTATATGTATATGTATATGTATATGTATACATATGTATAGGTATGTATATGTATATGTATACATATGTATATGTTGTTGTATACATACATATACATATACATACATATACATATGTATACATATACATATACATATACATATACATATACATACATATACATATATACATATATATACATATATATATATATATATATACATATATATACATATATATATATATATATATATACATATATATATATATACTAGTCATAAACCCGTGCCCGCGGGCACGGTTCATTTAAGATTTTTCCTTGCGAAATTTATGTTCCCCGAATTTTTTTTTCAAAGCCAAAATTTAAAAGAAAAACAAATTAGCTTACAATATTTACCAGCACAGGCGCCTTCGGTGTGGGTGCCTTCGGCGCAGAACAACAAATTCGACGTAAAACAACAATTTCTACGTAGGTGCCTTAGGCGCGGAACAACAAATCAGCGTTAACAAATGGCGCGGGCTCCTTCGGCGTGGAACAACAAATTCAGCGCATGCGCCTTCGACACAGAACACCAAATTCGACGTGGGTGCCTTCGGCGCAGAACAACAAATTCGACGTAAAACAACAATTTCGGCGTGGGTGCCTGAGACGCGGAACAACAAATCAGCGTTAAAAAATTTAGCGGGCGCCTTCGGCGCGGGGGCCTTCGGCGTGGAACAACAAATTTAGCGCAGCCGCCTTCGGCGCGGAACAACAAATTCAGCGCAGACGCCTTCGACGCGGAACAAAAAATTCGACGTAAAACAACAATTTCGACGCGGAACATCAAATCGGCGTTAAAAAATTTAGCGGGCGCCTTCGGCGCAGGCCCCAAAAGGCGCGGGCGCCTTCTACATATAACTCGTGCCCGTGAGACACTGTTCATTTTAAACAAACATCAATAATTATTAGTGTCCCCTGAAATATCAACAGATGGGATCGAAATTTTACAGGGTTTTGCAACGCGGATCAATGAGTTGGCAGCATCTCCCGCGTTCATTCTCTCACAGCTCGCGTTCATTCCCAAGATGAGATTGTGTGTGCATAACATTTTTTTCATAACTAATATTAAAAGGCTATTCCTAATTTCAATGTTTTTGTGTATTCCTAATAAATTTATCTTCAACCCAAAAATTTCCCTACAAAACTTGATGTGACATTGCCACATAGGATAAATTCAAAATCTGCCCTCAATTGTTATATATATATATATATATATAGAATAATGGCTATCATACGCCATATGGGAGCCTCTCTCATACGTCCTCTCACATAAAGCACCCAAGTACAAGCCCACATGAGCTTGTACTTGGTTGTACTTGTGTGCTTTATGTGAGAGGGCGTATGCGAGAGTCTCTCATATGGTGTATGATAGCCATTATTCTCATATATATATATATAGGAGAATAATGGAGAAGTGCTGACAGCGTTGGAAATTTTTCCAGCGCTGTCAGCGATCTGGGATCGTTAGACTATTTTTCCAGCGCTGGACAGTTTTACGCAACGTTTTTGAAATTGATGAACGGAGGCTCAAACGGTGTTGGATCGACCTGAAAATTTGTGGGGAGCTACCTAACAAGTATATCTACCAACTGCAAAATTTTTTAAAAAATAATTTGTAGCAATGTCAGATCGCTGACAGCGCTGGAAAAATTTCCAGCGCTGTTATCACTTCTCCATTATATATATATATATAGATATAGACATATATATATATATATAGGAAAATTTTCAAGTGAGAACATTTCGCACCGTGCGAAAATGTTTTTAGTTTTTTTTTTGAAATTTTTTTTTTCAAAAATTCTTTTTCCCACCCTCATTATATGTTGTTATACCCCCCTCAAAAAATAATCAATGAGAAATAATGTCATTTGGCCTTCGATCAAGGCATTTCATCAAATTCGCACGTTTTGAGACCGTTAAATTTGTAACGGGTGGATGTGTGCTCTAATCCCCAACGGGTTCACCCATTATTTTCCCTGGGGTATATAATTGTATGGATTAAACATCAAAAAAAGAATTTTTGAAAAAAAAAATTTCAAAAAAAAGATAAAAATCTTTTCGCACGGTGCGAAAAGCCTCTTTTTCGCAACCGAAGATCGCCATATATATATATATATATATATATATATATATATATATATATATATTGTCACGTCCCGCTTCCCAAAAATATGGAGGCGAAGCGTGAGAAGGTCCGCTCAGACTTGAAGCTACAAAGCTGCAAGTCCAATAAGCGTCGATCAAATCTAAAACTGCAGGTCCTTGCAACGCGAACGAAACAAAGATAATAATAATTAAATGAGACAAAAGAGATATCTCGGAATATCCATAAAATAAGTTTCAACATCACAGAAAAAGCCACCAGGCTAAACAGAAAAGAGTTTAAAGGCCCAAACATGGCCAACAAAGTACAAGGTACAAACGACGGTGCTACGCACCAACAACTAACAAAAGGCCTAAAACAACATAAAGCTCAACAAAAACTCAAAGCATGGTCACCGGGTCCACCAAAATCCTCCTGGGCAGCCATGGACTCAGACTCAGCGTCAGCAAAACCTCACGTACTCAGCAACGATCTCTGGCTCAGGTCTAACATGTGACACCCAAAAGAGCAAGGGGCACATGTCAGCAAGTCTACAAGAGACTTGTGCAAGGAAACTGGAAGTAAAGTGAACAACCTAGCAGTTCTAGCATGAATGCGATGACATGGCAGTTTAAAGTATGAGTGCAACAGGTAAAGTAAAGTAAGGTAAAGTACGAGCATGGCATGGCATTCACAAGACAAGTACAAGACAAGGAAAGTAAGCACCTCGTGCACAGAGATTCCGTCTTTTGGCTAGAGGGCTGATCAGGCCAACTCCTAAGCTCAAGCGAACGTTTATCCCTACCCCTCCACGTGTGTCGAGCCAGGGCCTTACCCCCGAACGGTAATGCTCGCTTCTGGACCACGAGCCAGGAAGTGTGTAAACAAGTATGGCGTAGGGGTGCACCTAGCCGGACAAGTAGTACGAGGACAAGTATTGTAGCGTGTGCTACGATGCAACAATCAATGCATGGATGACATGGCATGGCAAGTAGTAAAGCGTACAAGTAAGAAAAGTAAACGTGACAGTTTAGCATGCATGAATGACAAGTTTAAGTGTTGGATCTAGCTTCGTTGTCAAGCTAGATCATTTAGGTGACGGATCTAGTTTCGTTGTCAAACTAGATCAAGTAGGCGTCTAGCCAGCTATCATTTCACTGACTAGTCTCTTTTACGCTAAAAGCAAGGAAGTGGCCTAAAAACATGGCCCTACACAAGAGTTGGCAAGTTTCACTTGCCTGTAAGTACAACGTCTGAGCACAGCGTCCAATGAGTCCAAGAATCACAATTATCCTACGTGCAAAGTCCACCGGCCTAAAGTCCATATTATTAATCTTGATTAGTGAATTTAAAACATTTAAAATACTTTGAAAATACTGATTTTAGTCTTGATTAGCATGCAATTTGGTTGGGGGTCCTAGGGGTGCAAAACGTTACCTCAACACGACGCGAAAGCTACACCGGCGTCGGGTAGCGACGCCGGGGGTTGGAATAATAGAACGCGCTCCAAGTCCAGATTCCAATTAGTTTCCTCGCTGGAAATTTCAGAGCAAATAACTCAGGAGACGATTCCAGATTCCAAAGCTCGCACGTGCGACGACGGGCTACGACGAGCGACGACGTCGTACGCGGCAAATCGTCGAAGAGAACACACCTAGGTGGGGCCCACAACAGTCCTAGGGACCTTTGGGGGACCCACAATAACTCTGGAGAACTTGGGGGGCCCACGGTGGCAAGCGGTGCGACGGGTGCAGGGTTGCGACAAGTGGCTCTCGGTCGTACGGCCTCGGTGCGGGGAGCTCCGTCGGTCAAACACATGAGATGCGGGGGTTGCAGCGCTTGGGGTCGGTCGCAGTGGCGGGTGCGGAGAAGGCCATCGGTCGGGCGCTTGGGGCGGGTCGGTCACAGCGCTGTGTGGGCGTTGCAACTTGCAACGAAGCGGCGATGCAGCGTGAGCGGGGGAGCGCTTCGGTCAGACACGGGGCGGAGCGGGGTCGGTGCGGGTTCTGCGAAGCGGGCTGTGCGGTGCGGGAGTTGGGGCGAGATCTCTCGGTCAGACCGAGACATCCCCTCGGTCGGTGCGGAAGAACGGAGCGGAGCGGCAGCACGGGGTGCGGACGGGGCTTGGTGCGGGCGGGGCGACCGGTCAGAGCGGGCGGATGCGGTGGGGTTTCTCGGTCGTGCGGGAGGCTGAACGTCGCAACGTTGCGACGATTCGTCGCAACGTCCAATTTCAAGTTTGGAAGAGGCTAGGGCTAATTTCTTTGGAAAATAGGTCTTGCTAGGGGTTGCTTATATAGTATAGGTGGGTTGACTTGGTCTAGGGCTAATTCTAATAGGATTAGAAGTTCAAAAAGATTTAAAATTTGAAATTCAATTACTCCAACTCATCCAAGGGTTTGACATGGTCCAAATGAGCTGGAAATTGGCTCAAAAATTCTTTAAAACGTTTAAAACTTAAATAAATTTTATTTGACCGAAAATAATTTATAAATTAATTATTAAAAATAATATAAAACTCGTAAAAATTATAAAAGTGGTCAAATAAACTCCAAAAATTATGAAATAAATATCGTGGTGTTCGTGGCGACGAATGTGAGCTAACTAAGAAGACGGATCTCAGATTCGACGTCGGACGACGAAACTAAAAATAGAAACGTCTCCCGTCAAGAGTGAGAATCGTCACGTCTCATCGAGTAAGTTTAAATTGTGGGAAACGACTCGGGAAACGTCGTTCCAAATTAGTGCCACTATTTAATACTCTCAGAGACGTTCGCAACGGCATATCACACAAAAGTGTTCATGAACAAACAAAGTCTAAAACAAACACGTGCACGGTCAAAAGCACGTGCACGAACAACGTACCACGAAAAGTGGTCGTTACATATATATATATATATATATATATATATATATATATATATATATATATATATATATATATATGAGAATAATGGGTATCATACGCCATATGAGAGCCTCTCTCATACGCCCTCTCATATAAAGCACCCAAATACAACCAAGAACAAGCACATGTGGGCTTGTACTTGGGTGCTTTATGTGAGAGGGCGTATGAGAGATGCTCTCATATGGCATATGATACCTATTATTATATATATATATATATATATATGTGATTAATGTAGAGCAGGTGGCACCTGATCCATTGGCTCAGGCGCAAGACATAAAAGGGTGGGGCCCCACGAGTACATGCCCATGTGGGGGCTTGTACTTCCCACCTTTTTTGTGTCTAAGCACCTGATCCAATGGATTAGTTGCCACCTTTTCTACATTAAATCATATATATATATATATATATATATATATGTATGTATGTATGTATGTATGTATGTATATATATATGTATCTATATATAAGGCAAATGTGCCTGAGAACGTGCGCAGGTAACATACCTGCGCACACCCCCTATCTGGACGGTTTTAAAGTATTTTTTTTTTGAATTTTTTTGCAGTAGGTAGTCCTACATGTTAGGTAGCCTCCCACAAAATTTCAAGTCAAACAAACACCATTTGGACATCGAAACATCCATCACAAAAAAGTTGACAAAAAAATTCCAGAATTCTGGACTGTTTTGTGCAATGTTTTTGTGATGAATGTTTTGATGCCCAAATGGTATTTGTTTGACTTGAAATTTTATGGGGGCTACCTAACATGTAGAACTATCATCTGCAAAAAAAATAAAAAAATAAAAAAATACTTTAAAAACCCCCCGGAGAGGGGGTGTAAGCAGGTAACAATACCTGCGCAAGTTCTTAGGTACATTTTTTTGCTATATATATATATATATATGTATGTATGTATATGTATATATATGTATGTATATATATATGTATGTATGTATATATATATGTATGTGTGTGTATGTATGTATGTATGTAAATTTTCTATTAAGGCCGGACATGACTTGGTGCGGTCCACCTCAAAAAGTTTATAAGAAAACTTTTTTTGAAATTTTTTCCCACTAGATGTGATCTATGTATTCTAAAATATCAATGTACAAAATTTAAGATGAATTCGATTCCATTTGACCCTTGATCAAGCCATTGCAAAATATACATATATTTAACGCTTTCAGAACAATAGAATTTTTGCTATGGCTTGATCAAGGGTCAAATCTTATATGGTTCACCCCAAATTCTGTATTTTGGGGTTTTAGAATGAGTACAACAAATCCAACGGAACAGATTTTTAAAAAAATAAATAAAATTTGGGGTTTTGAGGTGGACCGCGCCAAGTGCTTGGTGAGGTCCGGCCTCAATAGAAAAGTCATATATATATATAGGGATCTTCTATTGAGGCTGGACCTCACAAAGCACTTGGTGCGGTCCACCTCAAAACCCCAAATTTTATTCATTTTTTAAAAAATCTGTTCCGTTGGATTTGTTGGACTCATTCTAAAACCCCAAAATACAGATTTTGGGGTGAACCATAGAAGATTTGACCCGTGATCAAGCCATTGCAAAAGTTCTATTGTTTTGAAACCGTTAAATATATGTATTTATTGCAATGGCTTGATCGAGGATCAAATGGAATCGAATTTGCTTGAAATTTTGTACAATGATGTTTTCGAACACATAGATCACATTTAGTGGAGAAAAATTTCAAAAAAAGTTTGCTTATAAACTTTTTGAGGTGGAGCGCACCAAGTGCTTCGTGAGGTCCAGCCTCAATAGAAAATTTACACACACACACACACACATATGAAAGGTAAGTGAGTTGGTATATTCAAAAAGAAATGTACAAGTAACCACAGCGGGAAGGAACCAACAAGCAGAACAGCTCTGGGAGAGGCAAAAGCAGTCACCAGAGAATGAACAGCCGGGAGCAAGACCAACCATAAAAGGAAAAACTATAAGATATACAATGAACTGGGGTCAGACCAACCCCCAGTTCCCAAAAACGGGACTAGACACAGCCTCGTCATCTGCAAGGGGAGGAGTCGCAGCAGCTATGTCTAAAGAAATCCTGGCCAAAATGAACGAACTCGGGAGAGACTGAGATTAGAAGATGTGGGTGTTCCGCTCCTTCCAGATGTGCCAGTCAGAAGTGGAGAGAGCCAATAACGAGAGTCGCCCCACAGTAGAGAGCTTCCACTGGCTCCAAACCGACGCTGCAAGAGGTGAGCAACGACATGCAAAGACTTGGAGCTAGTAGGAAGATCCATCTTGAGCCTACAAGACTCCCACACAAAAGAAATGTACTCACAACAGAAAAAGAGGTGTCTAGCGGTCTCTGGATGAGACGTACACAGCACAAAAGGGGACTGATCAATGATACCGCGAAGTGCCAGCAGGTGGGAGGTAGGAAGGCGGTCAGCGAGGGCTCGAAGGATAGAGAGGGCATACTTAGGCACGTGGCCCAGGTACCAAACAATGGAACACAGCTGGAACAGAGAAGAGAGTCGACGGGTCGAGGCCCAAGCAGACCGAAGTGAACAGCCCCCAATAGGGATCCACTCCTCGTATTCGCCCCCTCACCCAGAGCAGTGGAAAAGTGAGGGGCAAGATGGCCGATGCAGCTATGAATCCTCCAGGTACCCCTCTCCCAAAAATCCGCAACCCGAGCATAACGAGTGACAGAAGGAGGAACACAGATGCTGGAAAGGGCCCCATAGGGAAGCCAGGGATCAAGCCAAAAGGAGGAGGTACACCCGTCCCCCACCACACAATGCATGCAGCTAGAAGAAGCATCACAGGCTCGAAGGATATTCTTCCATGAACCAGAATCTAAGACCGCCGCATCACATAGGAAGAGATGGGCGTGCTTCAAATATGCACCCCTCTTGTAAGCTGCCTAAGGGGAAGGAGAATGAAGAAGTCTCCACATGAGTCTGACCCCCACCGCCATTCCAACCTCCTGAAGGAAGCGAAGACAAATCCTCCCCTCACTACGGTGCCTACACATGTCACCCCACTTCCAACGATGGAGTTTAGACCCCCCCTCCCCAAAATAAAATCTCTACACATACGATCAATGGTAGCCAACACTGAGAAATGAATGCAGAAGGACTGGATCCAGTAGGACACAAAACCATGGATGACCATACATACCAACTCAATGCGCCCCGCTACCGAAAGGAGTTTGGAGGACCAACTAGAGAGCTTAGCCCAGCACTTGTCCACCAGACTAGTGAAATGCTTTGCCACAGGATAAGTGGTGGAAAGGGGTAGATCAAGGTACCTGACTGGTGGAGTAGCAATGGGGATGCCCAGGAGAGAGGAAAGCTTGTCTCCAACCCTACATCCCTTGCTAAGAAGAAGCTTGATCTTTCCCTTATTGACATCCATGCCAGTAAATAAGTGGAAAGTAGTCAACAATTGGTTGAGGGTGTCAAAGGAGACTGCATCGGCCTTGTAGAAAATGAGCATATAGTCGGCAAAAAGTAGGTGGGAGGGCATGCCTGAACACCCCGCCTATGGGGCCAAATGGCTCTGGTATGGGCGGCAATGTCCATAAGGATAGTGAAGAACTCCATGACGATGACAAAGAGGAACGGGGAGATGGGATCCCCCTAGTGGATGCCCCTGTTGCCACCAAAGAAACCAGCGGGGGAGCCATTCACGAGAACCGATAAGGATGGGGAGGATAAACATTCCTGGATCTAGTGGATGAAGATGGGGGAAGCCCATACGATGCAGGAAATAGTAGATGAACTCACGGTTGATGCTGTCAAAAGCCTTTCACAGATCTAGCTGAATGCAGGCCCTCGCTCCAAGCGAGGCAGAATAATCACAAATAATCCCATGCACACGGAGAGTGGAGTCTGAAATCAACCGGCCCTTAATGAAAGCAGACAGGTTCCAAGAAATAAGCTCTGGAATCGCAGGGGTGAGGCGACGACTGAGGATTTTGAAAATAATCTTGAAAGTGACATTACATTTTTTTGAAAGGTAAGTGTGTATGTATATATATGTATAAACAAGCATCTACATCAGGGAATACACCATCTAGTAGGGCAGGCAAGGGAGAGGCTGGGAAGCAGTCACCTTGCACCAGGACTACCAGGCACATGCCAAGAAAGGAGAAAAGCCAAAATGGGGGAGGCGCACAAAAAGACGGCCTACGAGATCCCCCAGTTCTCAAAAATAGAGCGATCTACAAAATAAACCTCCTCAAGGTCACAGACGACCATAGCATCAAAAACATCAGAGGAAATCCTAGCAAGTAGGACGTCCATGGTAGACACCTTAGAGCAGAAGATACATGCGTTCCTCTCCCTCCAGATGTGCCAAACCACTGCGGAGAAGACCAACATGGTAAGCTTACCCCAGGTGGTGATTTTCCCCTTGCTTCAAACTTCCATCTAAGCAAGCGAGCATCGACAGTGATGGATTTGGAGCAAGAGGGAAGACCAAGGTGGAGCTTGTACACCGCCTAAACAAAAGCACTGTAGTCACAGCGAAAGAAAGTGTGATGAGTCGTCTCAGGATAGGAGCCGCAGAGGACACAGGGAGCCTGAGCATGGATGACACGCCAGGCAAGCTGGTGGGTGGTAGGGAGCCTATCGGTGAGAGTTCGAAGCAGAGTGAGGGCAAACTTGGGCATGTGCCCCGGGAACCGGATCAACGGCACAAGACGAGATGGAGGAGAGCAGTGGAGAATACTGGACCAAGCAACACGAAGAGAGCAGTAGCCAGGCGACGTCCAAGACCAGGAATCAGGACCACCCAGGAGGTAAGTGGATGCGGGGTGGGGGGACAAGGTGGGCGATGCTACCAGGAAGAAGCCAGGACTCACCATCCCAGAAATCAGCAACTTGCCGGTGTCTCAAAGAGTGAGGGGCATGCACAGCCTAACCAGGGGGCCACATGGGAGCCAGGGGTCAAACTAGAAAGACGGGGATCTTCCATCCTGTCACGCCCCGCTTCCCATTATACTTGGGAGCGAGGACGTGAGCGGGTCTGCTTGGGCTGTAGCGGTGAAGCTCCAACCCAATAAGCGTCTGTGGGTAAACCGTAAGCAGGTTCTTGCATACAAACTCGAAACAAAAGGGAATTTCATTATTATTACAACGATGTCCTGATTTAAAAGTACACAAATATGGCTTGGCATGACCATTAGAAACAGAGATACAACCAGAATTACACCTGAATAAGATTACAACAATTATTAAATTTTAGCGATGTTGCAAAGGCTCGTTGTTCTTCGGCAGCGAATCTCAGCGCCTGGGCACCCTGGTCAAACTGCTCAGTCTCTAGGCTTGCTCCTCTGCAAATCTGTCTAATACCTGACGTATATTTCACAAGACAAGAAATATACGTCAGCGAGGGTCGTTCGGCAAGATTTAAAACATTAGTAGGAAAAGACCCTCGGCAAGGTTTTCAAAATCGTTGACATGATATAATATTATTTCAAAATTAAAGTATGGCAGCGTAGTGTGTACAGTGATAGCATGGCAAGTGTAGCGTGTACAGCAATGAGCATGGAAAGTGTAGTGTGTAAAGTAAACATAGCAAGGTGTGGTGTACAGAGTAGTGTACATAGCAAGTGTAGTGTGCAGAGTAAACGGCATGGCAATACTATTAAAGATGACAACATGGCATTGTTATTAAAAGGAAAATAACAGCAGTTTAAATGTTAACACATCCATATATCCATTTCAATCAATTCGATAATGTGTGCAAGTTCGTGACTAAGGCCCCCGTCGTTAGACGGCTAGTAAGTGAATCCACCTTCAAGTGCCCCCGAAGGCGACCCGTTTACTACCGGCTAGTGCCCGGGAACCCAACCCCACCCCAAGTGTACTTTGTTGTCTAGACCACAAGCCAGATACGGCCAACCGAGCCATCAGTAGTTATAGTGCTGGAATGCGCCAGAGTAGCCAAAACAGGCCATTTTGTTCTATGATTTGCCAAACAGGCCGCAAGTTCAAGGATTTGCCAAACAGGCCGCAAGTTCTATGATTTGCCAAACAGGCCACACGTTCAATAATTTGCCTTCTACCACATTACAAGCATTCAAACGTGTCCACATGCACACACACATGTCCATATCTTGCAGTGCATAAAAAGTAAATAACATGCAGTTTTAAATGAATCGATAGTTCAAACGTGGATAAATGCACAACTTGCATATCAGAGTATTTCAGACTAAACAATTAATGTGATGATTGTAAAACATGGAAAAAGTACACTTGCATATCGGAATATCTCAATTTAAACAATCAACAGCAGTGGTAAAAATGTGCACTTGCCTGTTCTTGACGATTTTGGTGTCGATGAGTTTGTTTTGACGCGTTATGCTATTGAACATCTGGTTCTCTGGTTTGATCAAACATATTACTGAATTAGGTTCATCCCGTCATAAATTAAATAGTTGTACATTTTTATTAGATCTTCCAATCTAGGGTGATGTTCATTAAGTAAGGTTACTGATCAGCTTCAGCCCATAAAGTATTTTGTTCATGAAACTAACATGCACTTATATGCTAACAGTAGTACATCATAGACTAAACTACAAGTTTTATAATGTTATTATTAAACGACCAAAAGTGTTACTGCAACCAACTAATCATAACATGGAAATTACTGTTGTTAACCTCAAGAGGGTACTAACCTATATATTTCAACAGAACATAGGCCTAAAGGGGCAGTTGACATGATAGCTTATTATTACTCACAGCGTCCTACAAGGGTACACTAATAATTTATAAATTTATTGGGTAGGGGCACTGATAGTAATAAAATAATACTGACTTAGGATAATATGAAGGCATCTAACTTATATATACATGTGTATATATATTTAACTTATATATATATATATATATATATATATATATATATATATATATATATATATATATCTATTATACATTTGACAGCGATTTTTGAATCCTAGGGCTGACTAGGACAAGCTGACTAGGACAAACTGGTTGATAAAAGACGGTCTGGATTTAATCTTAGAAAATCAACGGTTAAGATGATAGAATGCGAAATTATTTGAATGGAATTTTGAAGATCCGCGACAACTCAAGCTGAGCCGTCTATTTTCAAACCAAAGATTCAATCATGTCCATCCAAATAACTGTCAATCTGGCAATCCATGTGACCTTTCCCATTAATCCACATCAAGCCCTCGCGATTCGCGTCAACCCACTCCCTGTGACCCTTCCCAATGAATCTCTTTCCCTTCCCAATGAATTCGCGTCATAAATCTCTATCTCTGCTTCCATCTCCTCTCATCAAAACAACGGAGAAAACAAAAAAGGGAGGCTGTGTTAAAGTAAGAACGGATCAAAGAAAGAGAAGCTTCCTATTGGC
The DNA here is from genome assembly GCA_030789695.1 of Scilla litardierei. NCBI lineage: Eukaryota > Viridiplantae > Streptophyta > Magnoliopsida > Asparagales > Asparagaceae > Scilla > Scilla litardierei. Next base: position 47,857,795 of record CM061140.1, on the reverse strand, counting down.
CACCTTTTTCCTTTGCTTCCATCTCTCTCCCTCTCCACTGCCGAAGATCACTACCGCTTCTTCACATGGAACGTCGGATTCGGCGGCATCTGGCCCCTCAGCGTCAAGCAAGAGGGCTACAAATCCCTCCTTTTTTCTTTGTTTATATTGCAGGGGATCTTGATCAATGGGAACTTCCCGGTGCCCCAGATTGAGGAGGAGCCCTTCCTGCTCTATTGATCTATTAGTTTGTTTTTTTAATTTATTTCATTTAATTTTTCAAGCAGTCAGTCTCCAACCACACCATAAAATTTCCAAATATGAGGGATCCGTTCATGTCTCTGTTGAGAATTTTGCGGTTCATATTTTTTTCCATATTTTTCTCCTTATTTTTTTTGCAACCAGAGACATTCTAAGCTACAGTTCATATTTTTTGCAGTTAGCATAATTTTATGGTAACCAGAGAAACATTCTAATACAAATATCTTGCTGTTAGCATATTTTTTTACAGGGATCAACTGTAGCGTGAGGGTAACCATAGATGAACTATAGCAGGGATCTGTTCCTTTTAGCATATTTTTCAAAGTTCGTGTCTCTTAAAGGGGAGGTACTCCATCGATCCCTGCTATATGACCATAGTTCGAGATCCGTTCCTTTTAGCATATTTTTCAAAGTTATTATTGTTTTTTTTTCTATAAACTAATCTCACAAAGTGTCGACCCGAAGGCAAGGTTATTATTGTTTTTATTTGATCTCAGAAAGTGTATATATGAAGGCAAGGCTGAAGACAATGTCATTATTCTCTCCGTGAAATCTCAGCAAACAAGGTTAAAAATCCGAACTTTTTTAGTCTTCGAAGTCCTGTGATGTCGATCTGGTGTTTGATTTAATGCATTTGCTGCTTGATTTGATTGCGAACTATCGATGAATTGATCGACCTCATCGCGATTGAAAGCAGAGACCGATGAGGAGAATGGCGCGAAGGATGCCGCGGCTGATCGCTCTGTTCGACGTCGACGGGACCTCACGGTTCCTAGAAATGTATGAAAATTAATGTTCATATAAGAATTATAACGTGCTAATAGGTATAGTCTTGAAGCAAACAAGAAGGCATGTGTGAGTGAATAATGTCAAGTCCCCAAGGAAAAGGTCTGTAAGTTATTTGAAGAATCAAAGTAGTACGATATCCAATCTTTAGCAAAACAAATCACACGTCACATAATGGATTCGGGTGTCAAGCCGTCGAACAACCATGGGCATCATGCAACTGCTTCGATGAACTCGCCGTCCTCAAGCAGAGACTTGAGTTCATCCGCCTTGAGGCAGATCTCCAGTGTCATGCTCCCTTCTTCTGTCCACTCTTATGTCTTTTTAAATTGAACTTTTGCCCAGTCGATGATTGTTGGATCTGTTTTTAACCTTTCGCAATCGAAAATGGCCATTAAAACGGTAATTGTTTGATGTTTGCTCTTTGTTGTTAGGTCATAAGTCAGAAAATGCTCGAGTTCATGAAAGAGCTCCAAAAGGTAAAGAACGGTTCTTGCCCTGCGTACATGTGTCTTTACTATGTTTGATGAAGAGACGATGTGATTGGATGTGATTGGTGTGATGCATCTTTTTATGTCAGGTTGTTACGGTCCGTGTTGTTGGAGGGTCCGATCATTCTAAAATTTCAGAGCAGCTGGACAGAACAACAGTGGAAAATTTTTGGAAGGAGAACCAAAATTTTTTTATTTGCATAAAAATAATTATGCTTAAAATTAAATGCATTAAAAAGGTGTGTTCTGTTTGGACCATCCTCTTCTTCTGAGTTTGAAATTTGGATGGACTTCAAAATTTTCAGCAAAAAAATGCTTTACTTTTAGGTGTAACAAGCATACGTGACCTACATTTGCTGTATTATTTTTTTAGCAAAAAATGCTTTAAAAATAAATGTTCAAAATATGTTTAAAAATAGAGTCCATTGTAGCATGTACTCACTTCTTGACACGCGTCACCGTATCAGGTATGTGGACACCGTGTCAGGTATGTGGATGACGTTGTTGTTGCACCCACTTAATTAATCTATTTTTTTAATTGACGGTGTGTATGGGAGTGTATTATCTTACGAGCTTAGCTGTAACTAAGCAAGCATAAATTAAAATGATGTTTTATGGTTGAATTGTTACTTGCAATAATATAAGCAAGACAACGGACCAAGCATGAGAAATCAATCCATTTTAAGCCACTTCTATGGGTTTGATGATGTATAGAATATGTATGTAAAAAAATTTGAAATAAAAAAATGGTGTGTGTGTGTATATGTCCGTACTTTGTGTAAAAAAATTGGATTGACCATCAAACAAAAAATGTATGCTTTTTATGCGAGTTTGCAATTTTTATATCATATGCATTGCATGTAAGCTTCAGTTAGGCATCAACTAAAGAGGATTTCATCGCCTTCCGGACATGCGAGTTTGCAATTTTTGGTTGCTGCCACTTTCGGACCATTGAGCCTTTGGTCCAACTATTTTAAGCCACTTTTGGACCGGACCAAACATTAAAATACGCGAAGGTGTCCGTTTCAATTTTTGTAAATTGTTTAAATTTTGGAAGGGTGAATAATTTTTGGGGAGAACACACACATTCGTTCGGCGTCCGCGTCGAAGGCGTTCGTGCCATTTTTGTTCATTTAAATTTTGAAGGGAAATTGTGAGAACAAAGGCAGATGCCTTTGACCAGCTAAATTTTTGTTCGTTTAAATTTTGTAGGGGAAATAATTTTTGGGGATAACATAGGCGTCGAAGTCGCAAAGTTTTATTCGTTGAAATGTTGGAGGTGAAATAATTTTTGGGAGAACAAAGGCACCAAAGGCGTCTCCGGCTCGCTTAATTTTTGTTTGTTAAAATTTTGGAGGGGGAATTAATTTTTGGGGAGAACATTCGGCGCCCGCGTCAAAGGTGCCCCAATTTTTGTTCGTTTATATTTTGGCTGGAGAAATAATTATTGGGGAGAACAAAGATTTTGGGATATCTTAAATGAATCGTGCCCGAGGGCACGTGTTATGACTAGTATATATATATATATATATAGAATAATGGGTATCATACGCCATATGAGAGGGTCTCTCATATTCCCTCTCACATAAAGGGGGCAAGTACAACAAGTACAAGCCCAAGTAGGCTTGTACTTGCCCCCTTTATGTGAGAGGGAATATGAGAGACCCTCTCATATGGCGTATGATACCCATTATTCTCATATATATATATTACTATTATATAAAGTACCACCGCCTGCAATTAATAACCCAACTCACCAAACAATTGTGCAACTCTGTGCATGCATGCGGGCGTGTCCTTGGCAGCGACGAGGAAGCTCAGGCGGCGGCAGCGATGTGGGCTGAGCTTGCAGTAGGAGTTCGTCGGAGCGGGTATGGACACTGTGCAGTTGCGGGAACGCCGGTGGAGTTCTCAGAAGCGGGAGGTGGCGCCAGCGATGGAGCGACGACCTCGCGGGTCAGCTCATCGGGGTCGTTTGCAGACCGAGGGAGATGGGAGAACGCCGGCGTCGGACGATGGCAGGTGCAGGGATGAGTCTCTGTCGCCGGAGGAAGATCCTCGGAGGAGATCGGACGGCACGGGTTCTTGGTGGCGGGGTCGAAGATGGCGATCGGGCGTGGTCGAGTCGATGGCGGAGGGAGAGGGCGTTGCGAACGGTGGCTTCGGGAGTTGCTTCGCCGCAGTTGCTGGGGTGGTGTCGAGTTGTCGGATATCGCTGTCGGTGGAGTATACGCCGGTGGAGGCCTGGGATGGCTGTGCCTGCCGTGGAACAGAGGGCTAATGACGAACGGGGATGGGTGCGAGGTCGGAGGCTGCCGGAGCTTCGGGGCTGGGTTACATGGAGAGGAGGGGTCCTGGGTTGCAGTCAGGGTTGTGGAGGGGCGGTCGTCGGAGGGGGGAACGCCGGTGGGAGAAGACGCGGAGGCTGGGATCACGGCGAAGTCGGAGGGAAGTCGGAGCGGGATCAGGGGAGGGCCTGGCTCTGTTTTGAAGCGGAAACAGAGGAGGGGTGGCAAACGGTGAGGCTGAGCGTGGCTTGAGATGGCGGGTTTGTCCAAGGGAGATGGCGAGAGGGGGAGAGATGATGAGGGAGGGGAAAGTGTGAAGTCCTGGGCTTTTTAAGAGAAAGAGGTTGCAATGTACTACTTTTTAAAAGAGAGAGAGAGAGAGAGAGAGAGAGAGAGAGAGAGAGAGAGAGAGAATAAGGAGGTGTTGGGTCATTACGAAAAGTTTAGCCTAGGGTTTAGTAGGGGTAAGGCTTAGGTTTTTATAATTTACAGAGAAGGAGAGAAACCGAGATAGAGTTGGTGCGCGAGTTATAGGGTTAGGCAAAATATTAGAAAGGGTTTAGAAAATGGAAATTTTTAAAAAGGAATTATTTTTAATTAGAAAATAACAGATTTGTTTTAAATACTATAGATTAAAATAGAATCTTGTTTTAATGTTTTTGATTAGGGAAATAAAAGTTAAGATTAAAAAAGAAAGTTTGAATTATATGAATAATGGGTTTAATAAATGAAAATAGTTTTAAATACATAAAATAAAATAAAAGGATTTGTTTTAAATGGGATTGATTAAGAGGTATTAATAGTAAAACTTGTTGCAGGGTAGAACTCGCGTACAATGAATTTATATTAGGGGGAACCAAGGGTACGGTGGTTATGCTAATGACGGGATTATGGTAGGCTATTTGACAGGTGATTAGTGGGGTGATGAGGCTAAACTTGTTGCAGAAGCTGACCACGGTGTCGAATCTGGTAGGGTGTAACGAGGGGGCCGGACTGCTTGGGTTGAAGGCGAGCGCGGCTGGCGATGGCGAGCTAATCCTGCACAAGGAGCAACTCGTCAGAAAGGCTGGGTTGCGGTCCAACCCTTAGCCCCTTCGATGCCTAAGTCAGTAATAGGACTTAAAGCGGGGGCTAGGCACGCCGGTCGGACTGAGGGTGAGCCGACCGTACGTGACGAGCTATGAGTGGAAGAACAAAGATATGGACGAACTTTTCTCTTGTGTGTGTGAGTAATAAGATTGAGAGTAAATTTGCCAACCCCCTCATCGGAAGAAGTGAAGGGGTAGTTATACTTGACGGAAGGTGGTTAGGTGGGGGCTGATCTGGCATGCTGACTCGACATGCTGAGCTGGCCCTGCTGTCAGCAGAAGCTTCGGACTAGGATTTCAGGAACAGGAGTGTCAGCCACGCTTTTGTCAGACGGCACAACGGCCAGTGGCCCTTTTGTCAGGGTGTTAGGGCTGAAAGCATTAAGTGTCAGGGGGCGCAGCGGCCAGGGGGTGCTTTGTCAGGCGGTCGGGCGGTGTAAGTGTCAGTAGCATCCTTTGTACTAGGTTGTTTGTCATGTCCGATGTGCCAAGGATCTGTTGTCGCGCCTCCCTGGGGCGGAGGCATACGTCTGGTCACCGGCCCGGCCCAGCATGAGGTCAAACGGTTAGGACGTACAATTTACGTGCTGATCCTGGTGAGCCGGTGGAGTATGGGTGCGCATCCCACTACGGTCGCGCTGGAGAGCGCCCCCATCAACGTTTGAGGTGGAGTGCGCCCTTCTCCTAATCGGGTACGTCTCTTGGGTTGCTAGGCGCCTTGTGGGCCTCTGAGGCTCGGGCGTGGAAGGACTTGTCACTGGGTCGTCTGCCCGTCAGGTGGGAGGGGCGGACTGGCTGGATGCTCTGGCGGTTCGGGATGGAAGGTCGGACTAGCACGATCTTCGGGTCGCAACAACGTTGGTAGGATGTTCGGTGGCCGGGGGTAGAAAGTCGGGCTATCACGATCTTTAGGTCGTAACAATTGCCCCCGGCATTCGAGTTTGAGGCGGATTCCCGGTTCGGCTCGGATGACGTATCGCCTTCCCTTCCTGAAGAGAGCATCTCGGACCTTGCTCCGTGTTAGGAAATGGCAGCTACGGTCTTGGGGTTTCCGCCCCGATAGACATTATTACAATTTGAGAGGGTGGCGGAAGTCGATGCGTCTCCGCCACTTGACAGGTGACGCATGGTTGAAATGACTGTCGCGGCAGACGAGGCATCAGAGGTGCATCGATGGACACCATGTGGCGACGCGTCGATGGTTGGGATGGCCCAAGGGTTGCTATAAGTATGGGGGGAGAGGACTGGCGGAAAGTTTCTCGTGATTTCTATACCCGCTCGTGCTTCCCAGCTTCCGATCATCGTTTGCCGACGCTGCCGCCGGTGCCCTTGTCGGGGATCTGCTTCTGGCCATCTCCTCAGTTCGACGGTTCGGCCAGGTAATTTCCCAGTTCATCTATCGATGGCTTCTCGCTTTGAGTGCGGTAGTAATAGTGGGATGAGGAAGGGGGAGTCGATGGAAGAGGGTGGCAGACGGCGTAGAAGCCGAACAGACGCGTCGAGGTCGGTCGCGGCTATCCCATGTAAGCTGGACCGGGTCAACATCCGGGAAATCCGTGCAAGGTTCGTTCATCCGCCCTGTGAAGTGCGGCTGTCCGGGCCCGACGAGAGGGTGTGTTGGGCCCGCGACGAAGAAGTTGGAGTTTATGTACGGTCCCTCGAGTTAGGGCTCCGCTTCCCTATTCATCCTCAGCTTCTCCATCTTCTGAATTTCCTGGAGCTGCCGATCTGTGCGCTGGTGCCGAGCTCCTTTAGTCTGTTGGTTGGGTTCGTCGTCTCGTGTCTCACCAGTTCTTTGAGTCTGTCCTTAGCGTTGTTTCAGTATATCTTTGGGGTGAGGAAGTGTGGGACATATTATTGCGTCCATGCGAGGAGGGGAAGAGAACTCATTGTCGGGGTGCCGGACACTGATGATGGTTGGGCGGAGAGCTTCGTTTTTGTCGTGATGCCGGTAGACGTGGTGTTGATGTCGAACTGGGGGGCTCTGATTCCTCTGGTGAGCGAGGAGGTGGTAATGACAGACGAACTCCTGGCAAATGTCCAGATTTTGGCAGAGTTACATGAGGCGGACCGTCGACTGACGGACTTGACGCCGGATGATCGGCTCGCCCGGGAGCTTTGGCCCACAGGTATTCTCCTTCTTGCGGGCCTCTAGGTAGACTTACCCTGATTTCTCTTTTTTCTGCAGGTGAGGACCCGATGCTTTCACGGGAGGAAGTGCTGAGGGCGGCCGGAGTGAGGGTAACGAAGAAGACTGTCCCCGTGGACAAGGGCAAGGGCGTGATGCGCGAGGGAGCGCCACCAGATGTGGCCGCCCAAAAGCGGAGAGCCGAGGTTCCTGTGGCGGAGGAGGTGAACAGGCGGCAGTAGAGGTCCGAACCTGGTGCTCCTTCCCTTCGGACTGGCGGGGTCGCTACAGATGCCTCGGCAGTCCTGGTCGCGGTCAGCACTGTCCCCGAGGCTCTGGCCGTAGACGAGGTGAACAGGAAACGGCAGGGGTCCGAGCCGGACGTTCCTTCCGCTCGAGTCGGCGGGACCTTGTCTGGCAGCCCGCCCTACCCGGAGATAGTCGGCACGGCTTCCCCGAGTTTTCTGACCTCAGACAAGCGCCGCCGGCCCCCTCCTGTCGAGAAGTGGCCCTATGGAGTTCTCCCATGGGAGATGGGGAGAGAGGTGCACCCAGGTTGCGAGAGGGTGCTTGCCCTCTTTAAGCTGACGAGGGCCGAGGCTGAGGCCATGCCTGGCGAGGACCTTCACCGAATGCCCTATCGGGTAAGCCGGGAGGAGTCGGTGTTCGAGGAAGCTGGGGTTACGGCCCGGCTGTCAGAGTATTCTGTGCTGCCACGGGATCACGAATCCTTAACCAACATGGGCATGGAAAGGCTGTGCGCTACCGCCATGTGGCATATTATGCAGGTAGGTCGAACTGTAACTTACGTTCCGGCTTATGTTCTTAGGTACGCTGACTAGGTCGGGTTTCTTTAGTAGGCGACATGCGGTGGCCTTGCAGCACCACACCCCTGTGGTCTCGGTCCGGAGTTCCTGAGATGAGGCAAAGGACGAACTTCGGGAGGTGCGGAGCCAATTGCGAGGGAGGTAGAAAGATCTGGATCAGGTCATTAGGCTCTGGGACCTTGAGGTGTCGTGGATCGGCTTTTTAGAGGCACGGGTGGCCAGGCTTGCTCGCCAGCTGGAGGAGGAGGAGAGAAAGGGGGTCTTGCTCACCCGCCACCTTGAGGACTAAAAGGCACGGGGGGACATACTCGCCCGCCAGCTGGAGGAAGAGAGGGGGAGGGGGCCCCAACTCGCCCGTCGGCTTCCGGAAGGAGAGGCAATGCGGAACGATATCCTGAAGAGGAACGCCAAGGCGGTGTCCAGCAAGAAGCAAGTGATCGATGTTCAGCAGAAAAAACATAGCCAAGCTGAAGCGGGCGGTCGAGTTGGAGAACAAGGAGAAGGCCATCCTGAAGAAGCAGCTAGGGGGCAGGGCGGTCGTCGATCAGGATGAGCTCAACGCCGCAGTCCACTGTTATCAAGGTGAGGAGTTAATCCCTATGATGACGGAGGCGAGGGAAGCGGGTGTCCTCCAAGGGATGGAGAGGATGAAAGCCCACCTGGTGAACCTGTATGCTGGACTTGTTGAGGCTGATTTTCCCAGACTGGATGTACATTTGGATGGAGAGATGGGGGAGGAAGAGACGGAACCGAAGCGCTCGTGATCGATGGGGAGTGAGGGAGATTTTGTATGGCCAGGCGTGATCCTGCATTGTAAAGCAGACGATCTAAAAAGTTAAATGAAATATATATACTTTTGTTTTATTCGGTCACTGGTCTTCTTGTCATGCGTAAGTGTAGGGATTTTCAAGGTCCCTTAGAGCTAATTTATTGCTGTTCGTCCTAAGTCGGACAAACAAAATAAATAAAACAGCGGAAGAAAAGATTTATTAAACTATTTAATAAATAAAGCCCTAAGGAAAAAATTCCCTAAGCCAGGAAATCTACTGACTCGATTTGGGTCTGACCAACTCGAGAAAGTTCTAACTACTAATTAAGCTAATTGCATATAAGATTGACTCACCCGGAATCTAGCCCTGGAGCAGGCAAGATGTTCCGCACCGTCTTGCGCTCATTGATCTGAGCCGTCTTCCGAGCCGTGTTGCATCGCTCCTCGCCGCAGACTGGATCAGCTCCCGTAGCGCACCTTGCCTCCGAAGCCATCACAAGCCGTAAAAGATTTCACTTGAGTAAACCCGCGTCGTAGACTTCCGAATCAGATTCGGACCTCCTCGTTGTCTTGCTAGGACTCGGTTGGAGGACAGGAAAATTTATAGAGGGAGAGAATAAATTTAGTCTAGATTAAGTTTGCTCAAAATATTCGTGAGCTCCTTAATCAGAGACTTGGTGCAAGAAACAAAGAAGGGAGTGCCCACCTAATTATATAGGAGGCCGGCTCCCCTCCTTTTGTCATGAGCAATGTGGGACAAATGTTAGGAAGAGGGATATGGATTTAATTCAATTTTGGTTAGTGTAGCTTACACAAAGCCTTAACCTTCAACCAATTAATCCTCACTCATCGTAGAGCTCTAGGGATGATACAAGTTATCATTTCGAAGAGCTAGTGATGGTGAACGCGTAGGAACAAACGGCGACGAGATCCGAGTTCGTTTGACCCTTCAAACAATTGCTCAAAGTTGAGCAAAAACCCAAATTTCGTAGCCGTCAAGGGTTTCAACAAAAACCCTAAAATAACTTAAGTGGCGGGCGACCCGCTAAGCTTAGCGGGCGCGCCCGCCTAAGGCTTACTGGGCGCGCCCGCTAGGGCACACCCGCACGGGCTCAGCCCGCTGTTACCAGCGGGCCGCGCCCGCTGCACCCAGCGGGCGGGCCCGCTGGGACAGCGGGCCCCGCCCGTTTTGCTAAGTGGGTTTTATCCCACTTCCCGTTTCGCCTTTCTCGCGTTTCTGGGCTCATCCGAGCTCCGATTCCTACACGGTTTGATCCTCTGGATTCCATACGAAATTTCCTCCATTCCCAAATGCTCCAATTTCACAACCAACTTGTGAATTTCATAATCTCTTTACATCTAATGATATCCTCTATACATTCTATCTGTTACTACGACGTGAGTGTTACTCGGTGTGAGACCCTACAGCCTGACCCTTACTACAGGCCGAGACTCGAAGTCTCAAGACGACAGTGGCCACTAGCAGTAGGTGTCATCCCTGTTTGGGGATCATCGATTACGTGATAGGTTCGTTTAAGCAAAAGTGCCTGACGAAATCACTCTGACTGTGACTGTGATAATTTCCGCAGTTTTAGTCCCTTCGTCATGACTATGTCACTCGGCTAGTCTAGGGTATGGTATACTATCAACCCCATTGGCCAGTAGTGGTCGGTATACATCGGTCTCTGGTACATACAGGTTGTACAAGTTACAACATACCTTGGCCAAGGATTTACCGAGAGCCGTACTGACCCGTGACACTAACTTCCCATTAACGGAAGAGACGAATCCTCTGTTGATCACTACTTAGCTCATATGTTTCGAGTGTCACCCAGCCTAAGATCTTTCATCAGGCCTAGCCTCGAAGTTAGATCTTTAGACCTAAGTGACACTGTCCACACATAGCTTCATACAATGATCTCAAGTCCTAAGGACCAACTTACCTATTATCACTTAGAGTTATTAATGATAGTTTAGTTAATGTGTATCCATTTAATAACTCCCTGTTTGGGTCGTTCAGTGAACTCAGCTTTTACTGAGCACCTGCGTCCTGTTTCCGACTTTACCAAGTTGCTTGGTTATGAGACCAACCAGACAGGGACGCAATGGTCTCTCTGATGTGTTGATATCCCCTTTCTCGACACATCTATGACCATGAACACTTTTAGGATTCAAGCTATTAGAGGTCAGACATTTCCCATAATCGTAATCTACATTTCGAAACATGTGTGACCTAACTATGAACCCAAGGGAAAATCCGAGTAATGAACAACTCAGATAATACTTTACCAGAAAGAATACTTTCATTTATTGAACAAGATGTTTTATCAAGATAAATAGCCACGAGGGCATACATTTCTCTACATCTCCCACTTGCACTCAGGCCTATTTATTTTGGTATCTCATACCATATTTACACGCTAGTTTTTCTAAACGATCACGTGCCAGCACTTTTGTGAATGGATCTGCTATGTTGTCTTTTGAAGAGACTCTAAGGAGTTCTATATCTTTCCTCTGATCTATCTCCCGAATCAGGTGATACTTGCGAAGAATATGTCTGGATCTCTTGTGGAATCTAGGTTCTTGAACCAGGCTGATGGTTGCATTGTTGTCGCAATACAACGGTATTGGACTTTCAACGGCAGGAACCATCCCGAGCTGGTTAATGAACTTCTTCATCCAGACTGCTTCCTTTGCTGCATCGTTGGCCGCTATGTATTCGGCTTCCATTATGGAGTCTGCAATAGTGACTTGCTTGGAACTCCTCCAACTGACTGCTCCTCCGTTGAGAGTGAAAACATATCCTGAGATCGATTTGCTATCATCCATATCACTTTGAAAGCTTGAATCTGTGAACCCTTCAATATTCAGGTGTTCACTTCCATAAACCAAGACCAAGTCTTTAGTTCTTCTTAAGTACTTAAGAATTGTCTTGACTGCTTTCTAGTGCTCTTCTCCCGGGTTAGACTGATATCGGCTTACTACACCTAGTACATAAGCGACATCGGGTCTGGTACAAATCATGGAGTACATGATAGATCCCACAGCGGAAGCATATGGGATCTTGGTCATCTTTGCCCTTTCCAAGTCGGTTTGTGGAGACATCTTCTTGGTGAGGGCTATCCCATGATTGGCTGGCAATGAACCACCCTTACTGTTTTCCATGTTAAAACGTTTTAACACGGTTTCAATGTACCTGGTTTGGGAGAGTCCTAGCATCCATTTAGATCTATCTCTATGGATCTTCACACCCAGTATGTAGGATGCTTCTCCCAAGTCCTTCATGGAGAAATTGGTTGATAGCCATTTTTTAACAGACTTTAACATCTCTATGTCGTTGCCTATTATGAGAATGTCATCTACGTATAGTACTAGGATGACTATAGAATTCTTATTACTGGTTCTTTTGTAGATGCATGGGTCATCCTCATTTCTGACAAAACCAAACTCTTTGACTGTTTTGTCGAAACGGATGTTCCAACTTCTTGATGCTTGCTTGAGTCCATAGATGGACCTGTGCAGCTTGCACGCCTTTCCATTGCTCCCACTGACTTCGAAGCCCTCTGGCTGGGTCATGTAAATCTGCTCTTCCAAATTGCCGTTTAGGAAGGCAGTCTTCACATCCATTTGCCAGATTTCGTAGTCATAGTAGGCAGCAATAGCGAGCACTATCCGAATAGACTTGTGCATGGCTACTGGTGAAAAGGTTTCGTCATAATCTATTCCTAGAATTTGACGATATCCTTTTGCAACCAGTCTAGCCTTGTACGTCTCTACTTTTCCATCTGCTCCAATCTTCTTCTTGAAGATCCATTTGCAGCCTATGGGAACATTTCCCTTGGGCACGTTTTCTAAGGTCCATACCTTATTTACGTGCATGGAATCTATTTCGGATTTCATTGCATCTAGCCATTTGTCAGAGTCTATACTCTTTATGGCTTCCTGGAAGTTAATAGGGTCATCATCAATTATGATGCTATCCTCGATTCCCCCGTCTACGAGAAAGCCGTAGTACCTTTCGGGTGCTCGAGGAATCCTATTTGACTTCCTACTGACTGGTTGGGAGATGTCAAGTTCTGACTCTCCCACTGGTTCCGACACTTGTTGCTGTGTGGGTACTTCCTCCGAACATTCATTCAAATCAATTTCCTTGCCAGTGGATTCCTTCACAAGGAATTCTTTTTCTAGAAAGGTGGCATGTCTAGAGACAACAATCTTTTGTTGTTCTGGATGGTAAAAGACATAACCTAACGAATGTCTTGGGTACCCTATAAATTTACACAGTATAGATCTGTCTTCCAGTTTGTCTGGATTTTGCCTTTTGACATAAGCAGGACAACCCCATACCTTCAAGTGATTGAGGCTGGGTTTCTTCCCTGTCCATATCTGATACGGAGTCAAATGCACAGACCTTGACGGAACTTTATTTAGAATGTATATAGCAGTTTCCAGGGCATAGCCCCAGAGGGAAGTAGTTAACTCAGCCTCACTTATCATAGACCGAACCATGTCTAACAAGGTTCGGTTTCTCCTTTCCGAAACCCCATTATGTTGAGGTGTGTAAGGAGGAGTGATCTGAGAGAGAATCCCATTCTCTTTTAAGTAAGTGAGGAATTCATGGCTTAAGTATTCTCCTCCTCGATCGGATCGAAGAATCTTAATACTTTTGCCAGTCTGTTTTTCGACTTCGGCACGATACTCTTTGAATCGCTCAAACGTTTCGGACTTATGTTTCATCAAGAACACATGTCCAAATCTTGAGTGGTCGTCAGTAAACGTGACGAAATATGAAAATCCACCTTTGGCTAACGTAGACATGGGTCCACATACATCGGAATGTACTAGACCCAAGAGTTCGATAACTCTCTCCCCTTGACTGGCAAAAGGAGTTTTGGCCATCTTACCTTTGAGGCAAGACTCGCAAGTGTCGAATGACTCATAATTTGAGAGGCCCAAGAGCCCCTCTTTATGTAACTTGCTGAGTCTCTTCTCTCCGATATGGCCTAGTCTACAATGCCAAAGATAGGTTTCATTAAAACTAGATTCCTTACGTTTTCTAGTATTAACGTTTAATACCACCTCATTGCTTAAAGTGTATATTCCATTGCTCAGTGTCCCAAATCCTAGCAACTTACCATCAAGGGCAATGTTCATGACATTTCCGCTGATAGTAAAATTATAACCATCTTTAGCCAAAGCTGAGACAGATATAATATTGCATAGGAAATTTGGGATATAGTAACATTGCTTCAAAAGCAAGTTAGCTCCACCAGCTAATGTGTGTCTAAGATCTCCTACGGCTACAACATCAACATTTGCTGCGTTTCCGACTTGGAGAATTATCTCATTCTTTTCAAGTTTTCTACTGATTCTCAATCCTTGTAACTGGTTACAAATGTGAGAACCTGCACCGGTGTCTAACACCCATGCATTAGAATTAACTGAAAGAACTACACTTTGCATTTTAGAGGTTAAGGTATAGACTTCCCTTAATTTTTCCCTTTCTGCTATAGACTTCTTAAACCAGCCACTATTAATATTAAAACCAGTTAATAAGTTCTCATCTCGGATATTATTAATCTTACTCATCATGCTGCAAAGATTAGAACTTTGCATTTTAGAGGTTAAGGTATAGACTTCCCTTAATTTTTCCCTTTCTGCTATAGACTTCTTAAACCAGCCACTATTAATATTAAAACCAGTTAATAAGTTCTCATCTCGGATATTATTAATCTTACTCATCATGCTGCAAAGATTAGAACTCCTAATTAGCATGTGTTCAAAATATTTTTTAAATATAATTAGAATGGATTTTTGTCCAATTATACTCTCCCATTAATAAACAGATCGGTTTTCTCCAAAACATGATTAAAATTAAATGGGAGCAGGAATCCAACAACCTTGAGTCGCCCGACCTTGAGTGTAGCTCAACAAGTCGTTCGACTCGACTGTAGGTAGACGAACTCTTTGTCGATCATATCAAAATATGACTCCCTATTCGATTTTACCCCTAGTCATTTGTGATCAAGAGTGTGCTCAACCGGATCACAATGCTAGCCTAGTCGGACCCTTGTTTTCGTGTCAAGCCTGACTTGCCCCTTTGCTCGGTGTATGCACGACACGCCGGTTTGGGTCAGAGCTTAAGACTACATTCTTGGTTAGACTTGCGCCGATGCTCTAGGGATGAGCCAACGGTTTCAGTCAGGTTAAGATGTCAATCAAGAAATCGGTTTCTATAAGGTTGACCTGTTATGGCTTGAGTGTGCTCAACAACCGAAACATGTTTCTTACAGTTGCCAACTCCTAAAACAAGGAGGGCTACGATTTATCTTGAATAAGATTATTATCGTATTAGACTTAGGTATAGTCGATGGACTTACATAGTTATGAATCGACACCTTGCGGTCCAGCGGACGCGGTCAGGGAATTGACTAAGCCAGGACCACTTGTTACCCAGTCTAGCTAGGTTGGTCCAAAAACTTTAGCCAAGCACATTGACCGACATCATGATCCATTGAAGGTGTTGTCATCATTTCCATGTTCGTTCAACAACTAAATGTTTTTTTTAAAATTACAACTAGTTAATCCTTATCAACTAGTGGATTCCTAAAATTCAAAATTTTATGGGTTTGTTAGACGATTTTTATTAAGACCTTATCAACTATAAGGATTCAAAATATATGCTGCTATCCTAATCGTCCAATAGGCAATTGAAACAATTTAAAACATAGCAGTGTCTCAAAATTATCACATAAGGTTTGAGGAAATTAATGGCTAACCTAATCGTCCATTAGGTAATTTTTTAAACAATTTAAAATAATTAAGCATGGTGTTA
Source organism: Scilla litardierei (assembly GCA_030789695.1). Taxonomy (NCBI): domain Eukaryota; kingdom Viridiplantae; phylum Streptophyta; class Magnoliopsida; order Asparagales; family Asparagaceae; genus Scilla; species Scilla litardierei. The sequence goes on along the minus strand of CM061140.1, from coordinate 47,842,343 downwards.
AAATTTATCACATAAAGTTTAAGAGTCAATTAATGGCTAACCTAGCAAGTCTTTCTTGTGACATCAAAATAAAACAAGAATGCGCTATTAAACTAATTATCACATAATTAAAACATGCAGTTAAAAAGTAGTATAGAACAAAGTAGATCTGGCTCTGATA